>PVJC01003848.1:0-67473 GCA_004026665.1 Murina feae | reverse complement strand
GGGACTTGAGTCAGAGTTGTCACCAATGAGACATTCAGTGTCTGGAAGGGGAGAGTCCACAAGCCATTTAGGTTTGCTCTTTTTTCTCAAGCAAGGAAACCTAACTCCTTCCTGGCAGCTCTGCTCCTGAAGATCTAACTTCTTAGGGGGCACCAGGAGGTCATTCCCCTGAGGTCTGCCTACAAGTGGGACATGCAGTGATGGAACAGGCTGAGTCATCGCTAGTCCTGGGGACAAAAGCAACCCCCATCCATTCCTGCTCTTTTCACCTTCCACCTCTGCAGTGTAGGTACCTTTTCTGTGAGACCTTAAAAATATCACTCCTGTAATGCTTATTGTGCTAAATAGGGAGAGGATGAGGGTGACGTGCTGGAAGAAAACCCAGAGGTCAGATGTTTTCAGGTACACGTGAATTCAGTCACATTTAAAGGAAACTTCTGAGACCAGAAGGCCCCAGGGCCACTTTTAAAAGAAAACAGGAAATAGCTGCAGAGGGACAAGGTTTCTAGCTCAAAACATGTACAGCTCCCTCATCCAGAAGACAATGACTTTCTCAGAAAGAATTCGTGTAAACTCACCTTTCCAACAGAGTTCTCAAACCCTGCAAAACAAACAGAAAAAGAAGGTAAGCATGTGAAGTCTGTCCTTTTATATCTTTTCTAGAGTTTGTTTTAATAATGCACTTTTTCCTATTTCCCTTTAAGGAACAACCAGAGACCATCCTAATAATAGCACTTAAACTAAAATGCACAGCGCTTCCTCAAGGTGTTCTGAGGATGGAAGGAAGGCAGGCAGAGAAGTGAAGTGATGCAACCAGATCTAGGTTTCTAATACCACTCATTGCCCCCAGTTATTCCCAAGGAGAGATCTGACCATTTATAACAATGAAAGCAAAACAGGGCATCCAATGAAAAAATACAGAGAGCTTTAAAATTGATTGCCAAATTCCAGAAATCGTGCCTAGGCAAGGGTCAAAACCTCCATGTCTTTAGCAAGTTGCTTTTGTGGCAATAACAGAGAGTGACCATGGATTAGGGGAATGAACGTAATGAAGGATCACAGCAAAGTTAATGTTGCCCTGCTGAGAGACTGACTGAAGTTGGACAATCTGTCTGTGGAGGTGGTGCTTCAGATTACACTGAAATCACTCTATCCTATGTCAGCTACGTAGGCACAGAGCTCCCAAAGAAAATAAGTGACTGACTGGAGGGACACGGTGATGGGAGTCCAGGAGCATAATCGCTTAGCTGAGGGTAATAGTGGTGGATGCAGGTATCATAGCTACATTGTCCATCACAGGATTCCTGTCTCAGGATGGGTGCTCCCCTCTCACCCGGAGCAGCTCCACATCTGGCTTGTGACACATGTCCTTCAGTTCTTTGAACATTTCTCTCTGGCTTTCTATCTGTTGGGTCATCCTGACTTTGTTTTCCTGCAGTTGTTGGAAGATCTCTTTTGTTTCTCTCTCCATCATGCCGACATAGAGGCGCTCCTCCTCATAGAGAAACTGATGAATCTTCTGATATTCAGCTTTGATCATCACCTTCCTAAAGGCCACATACTCCTGCACAGATAGAGAATCAAAGAGATTACACATTCTCCCTCTAAAGAGATTGTCAAACTTCCATTTCTTCCTTATTCTCATCAAGAAAATATTTGAGAAACTTTTTGCCTCATAGCTCAAAGTATCTTGAGTATTTGCAAGTCCTTCTGTTCACCCTGACCCTACATTCCTGGTCTCTTTTTTTGTTAAACCGAGATCTCTTATGGCGCCAGTGCTAGCCAAGCCTGTGTTGCTCAGTGGTTGAGTGTCAACTATGAACCAGGATGTATACTGGACTTTAGGGCTAAATTCCTTGCAGGGGATATAAGGAAGGCAGCTGATCAATGATTCCCTCTCATCAATGATATTTCTATCTTTTTCTCCCTTCCTTTCTGAAATCAATAAAATATTTTTTTAAATTAAAAATAAAGAGTCCCTGTGATGTTGCTTCTTAGTTCTCAGTCCACCAATCATTTCGTCTTCACTACCTTCTTTTTCTATTGCTCCTTTGTTTGATTTTATTATATATTTTAAAATATTTAACTATACACCATATTATACATATATTTTTTTAATTCTCTATTTTTTTTCTTGGTGCTACTTTATTTCTCTCCTCTCTTTCACAGTTAAACTTAGTGTGGTATTGTCTTTTGGTCCATTTCTGAAAAGATTTATCAAACCTTCGAAGCTGAACCGGGAATACCTCTCAAGGCTTGCATACACACAGTTGATTGACCCTTGAACCATATCCATATGGACTGTGATTTTTTCAATACGTACTCAGTTGACCATCTATGTCTGTGTATTTCCTATTCAAATTTTCATCCCTTGGCAGATCCAAAACCATATTTTTGATATGATATTGGAATTTATGAATGCAAAGGATCAACTCTATGCATTGTTTTACAACATCTTATCTAATAAAAGTGTAATATTGAAATAGACCATTTCTTTGGGATGCCTAAGCCCGCCCACCAGCCAATCAGAGTGGCTGTATGCAAATTAGCCCAGCCAAGATGGAGGCTGGCACTCATTCTCTCAGCTCCAAGTAACAACATACGTGCAACATTGTCCCAATTATAGAAGGCTCAGAGCCCAACAAACAGCAGTCCTGCCTAAAGTCTACTAAGGCAACATTCATTGTCTCAATTATAGAAGCGACAGAGCTGAAGCAGACAGGAAGCTCCGTTACCTGCCTAGGCCTTGGCTTAAAGGAACAGTGTATCAATTATAGAAAATAAACAAATCCCAGAAACCTGCTTCCAGCCAGCCTTGTTGGGACATTGGGTCAATGGGAGCTGTGGGCAGCCTGAAAGCCTGAAAATGCCCCTCAGCCCGTCACCCAGGCTGGCCATACCCCAATAGGGTGAGGGACCCCTCTGGGGGGCTTGGCCAGCCTGCAGACAGCCATCAGCCCCTCATCCAGGCTGGCCAGGTACCCCAGTAGGGACCCAAAACCTGAAGGGACTGTGGGCAGCCTGAAAGTCTGAAAATGGCCCACAGCCCCTCACCCAGGCTGGCTATACCTCCATGGGGTCAGGGTCCCTACTGGGGGGCTTGGTCAACCTGCAAACAGCCATCAGCCCCTCACCCAGGCTGGCCAGGCATGCCAGCAGGTGGACATCACCAGAGAGGCCTCAGACTGCGAGATGGCACAGGCCGGGCTAAGGGACCTCCTGAGTGCACAAATTTTTGTGCACCAGACCCCTAGTTTTATGTAAAGAATTTGAACACCCCCAGAATTTGGTATCCATGGGATCCAGCAAACAATGCCTCACAGATAAGAAAGAATAAGAAAATTGTGGGAAGGTCCAAGGTTATGCGTGGATATTTGCAAGCTCTGAGACCCTAGCCTCCTGCCCTGTTTCACAGTCAACTGTTTCAGCATTCTTTGCACTAGCTTCCATGAGTGCAGAGGGTGGACTGCATGCATTGTCTTAAACCATTTGGCCACTATATTTGTAGTTGCTGATATATTTTTTAAAACAACTGCTTTTTCCTGGACAGAAACTATTTATTCTTTAACCATTATTTTTTTTAATTTTAATTTACTTAAAACTAGAAGCCAGTATTTCTCAATCTGAATAAATATATAAAAGTAAAAATAAGCAGAACATGTTCAGTCTTACCTCCAAGGACGCGGCTTTCCTAGCTTCTAGCTTCACATTATTTTGCATTTCTTGACTCATATTCCATAAGGAGCCCATTTTCTTGAGAAGTTTCTCCTGCAAAATAACCATGAGCTTTAGTGACACCTAAGATACTTATTGTAAGTTTTATCCTCTTTTTTATGATTAAAGGCAGATGTTGAAAGCACTGTCACCTTGAGTTAGGATGAAAAGGTCTGATCTTTTCACATCAACCTGATTTGATCCCTATATTTGGATCAGAGGCGACAGAGACATATAATCAGAAGTTTGGGGAGAACTTACAGACCATTTCTTGAGAAATTGGCACCCAGATTTTCATCTATCCTGACTATGAAGAAGACACACTTACATCAGAAGCCAGTGTTCCTAGTGCTAGCCACTTCCCTGACAATAGCACCAATCCTACATATTTGGACAAAATATCTAAAGAAATCTACGTTAGTGAAAGCTCAGCACAGCTCTGATTATAGTATCCAAGTTTACCAACACCATTGCCTGGATACACTTATTATTTGGAATTTTGCATTGAAACATCACCAGCTCCACCAGCTCCATTATCATCAATCAATTTCTTTCTCATCGTCCTCATCTTTCTCTCTTAGAAGTCTACATCTAGCAAATTGCACGAGAGGCACCACTTACCCTGTATTCCTCAGCAGCCTGTTGTGCCGGGCTGTGGCTGTGAGCCACATGGTCCAGGGAATCAGAGCAGAGCGCACAGAGCAGTTTCTTTTCAACGTCACAGAAGAGCCCCTTTGCTGCATTGTGTGCCACACAGATCTGCTCCTCAGAACTGTTGATAGAGTCGGCTTTGGCCTGCCTGGCTAGGAAAACCAGCTTCCTGAGTGGGATGTTGGTTTTGAAATCGGGCTTCTCCGACATTTGTCTGCAATGAGGGCAGCGCATTGGAGTCTGCGACTCATCCCAGCTGAGGCACAGGCAGGGACGGCAAAAGCTGTGCCCACAGTCTAAGGTGACCGGGTCTAGGAAGTAGTTCATACAGATGGAGCAATTGAGCTCCATCAGCAAGGCTTGTAAGGTGTGTGACTCCATGTTTCTGAAATTGAAATAAAAGAAAGACAGACTGAGAGGGGGAGATACAGAAAGTTATTCTTCTTCTCAGATGAGAAAAAAAAAAAAGACCTTTGGATAAAGGTATGTCTGCTTGGTCACCGTCTACCTATTAACTTGGTATCTAATCTACCCTTTAATTTAACTCCAAAAACCTAGGCATAACAAATCTAGACAGGTTGGGTTTATGCTAAAATATAAATGAGAAAATGATACAAGAGAGTCCTCAGCATGTTTTTTTGTTTTAAATAAACATTGACCTGGGTCCTGTCTGGTAGCCTCAATTAGTTAGAGCACCATCCTGACACGCCAAGGTTTGGGTTGGAATGTTGTTTCATACGCAAGAAAGTGGTGTATTTGATTTCCAGTCCCAATGGATGCCCAGTTGGTGGGTTCCATATCTAGTTAGGGTGCATAATGGAGGCAGCCAATCCATGTTTATCTCATCTCATCTCTCTCTCTCTCTCTCTCTCTCTCTCTCTCTCTCTCTCTCTCCTTAAATCTCTCTGCAATCAATTAAAAAAAAACACAAAAAAGAAAAACAACAACATGGGATATTATCGCTACACTAGAAAATCTGGAGATGCCATTAATGGAAGCATGACTGGTTCATCTTTGTTTCTGATAATCTTCCATTGTATCCATCTCCACTTCCTGAGAAGCCCTACAGTTGTTCAGATCTATTTCAAAGTCCCAAATGGAGCCTAGAAACTTTAGGTTTTAAGGAAAGAACAAATAGGACTTAACAAGGTTTTTCTAATGAATTGCACAGGTACTTTGTAGGTTAATATACATGAAGACTTATATGTATACATTGTGTTGAACACTAAAGGTAGTTTTAGATTTCCATAATTTCACAAAAAATAGAGAATTCTCTTTAAAGACCAAAATAAAATTCCAGTAGCAAATGGTAATAAAATAAAAGTAATCAAGTAATCTATTATAGAAATTATCAATATATTACAAGTAGTATAATCTCAGATACTTTAAATATTGATAGTATTTCTATTAACTAAGAAATCTACTAGTTTGCTTGAAGCATATCTAAGCATGCCAACAGGTAAATTAAAAGTATTTGCATAAGAGAGCATAGGTTGCCCTGACTGGCTTGACTCAGTGGATAGAGTGTCAACCTACAAACTGAAAGATCCCAGGTTTGATTCCGGTCAAGGGCTTATACCTTGGTTGTGGACACATCCCCAGTGGGAGGTGTGCAGGAGGCAACTAATCGATGTTTCTCTCTCATGGATTTTTCTAACTCTCTATCCCTCTCCCTTCCTCTCTGTAAAAAATCAATCTAATCTAATAAAAGAGTAATATGCAAATTAACCATCACTCTGAGACACCCAAGTCACGCCCACCAGCCAATCAGAGCAACTGTATGCAAGTTAACCCAGCCAAGATGGTGCCTGGCAGCCACAGAGCTGGAACAAGCAGGAGGCTTGCCCTGGCGCTGCAGGAAGCTAAGGTTCCTGTCTGCCTAGGCTGCCTGTGGCAACAAAGTGTCTACAACAAAGTTTCAATTATAGAAGATAAATAAACCCCTGAGACCTGCTTCCAGCCTTGGGCTCAAGGAAACTCTGGGAGCTTGGGTTGTCAGAGGCAACCCGACCAGGGCTCTGGTTAAAGCAACAAAGTTTCAACTTTAGAAGTTAAATCAATTCTAGATACCAGTTTCCAGCCAGCCTTCTGCAAACAGCCATCAGCCCCTCACCCAGGCTGGCCACACCTCACGGAGTGAGGGTCCCCATTGTGGGGCTTGGCCAGCCTGTAAACAGCCATCAGCCCCTCACCTAGGCTGGCCAGGCATGCCAGCAGGTGGACATCCCCAGAGGGGTCCCAAACTGCGAGAGGGCACAGGCCTGGCTGAGGAAGCTCCCTGTCCCCGAGTGCAAATTTTTGTGTACCAGACCCCTAGTAAAATATATTTTAAAAAAAGTTGTTGGGGTTTTTTTTTTTTGTTTTTTTTTTAAGACAACATAGGCATGGAAGTATGTACTTTAAATTCCATACTCATCAAAGTTTAAGATGAGTGGTCTCACCTCTGGAAGTTCTGCCAATATCAGGGTCAGTATGAACTCTCTGCACTCAACTGGCAGCTCCAACTTCAGTCAGTCTACCTGGAGAAGAAGTGAGGTGGCCTCTGGAAAAATGGGCCTTTTATTCTCCTGTAAGGCCACACCCACTAGCCAAATTAAATGGATTACAGGAACAGCAGGGTGGCTGGTTAAGTTTAGAACTTACAGAAAACAACCCTGGGGGCTAACACCCTAAAAGAATGTAAATGTGTTTTGTGATAAGATGCATGAAACTTTCAATTATGAAATACAGTGTTATTAACTATAGTCACCAGCTTATAGATGCTGTAGAAAGTCATTTTTAACAGAGGTGCCATGTTATTTGTATTTTGTCGACATCTATCACAAATTAGAAAATCAGTGATACCTTGGCCATGTAAGTTGTTTCCCTAAATGATAAAATCTTTGAGAATTTAGCTCCGATTTTATGAAAGTAATCTAACCTTGCAAAACATAAAAAGTAAAAATCTAAATAAAACTCACCTTGTGCTTGCTTTTGGAGCATATATACTAAAATTGGAACGATACAGAGCAGATGAGCATGGCCCCTGAACAAGGATGACATACAAATTTGTGAAGCGTCCCATGTTTTCAAATAAATAAATAAATAAATAAATAAATAAATAAATAAATAAATAAATAAAACTCACCTTTTAAAAACTATTGAAAAACGAATGATAAAAGCCATCAAAGCTCACATATCCTAGAAAGAGTTGAAGTAGCTTCCCTCTTAATTAGTTTATAGAAATCTAAATTAATCCAAAGTTCATTGACCAGCAATAGCACTTCACACAATGTTTCCTGAGGAGACCAAGAGAAAGAAAGGGCACAGTGCCTATCCTACTAAGGTACATGTGCATGTGTAATGAGGACATTTAATAAGTCAATTCTGGGAAAGGCCTCAAACATTTCTCAATATGTTGCCAGTCATTTACATAAGGCATAGAGAAAGAAATGTCTACTGTTCTCATTTTTTAGACCATATATCAAGTAATTATGTGAGCAGTCTATCACATGGTGCTATCTCTTACAGGGACTTGTCGAACTTTCCCTTGCAACATTAATTCCTGGATTTGTGATTATGTCACATAGCATTTTAAAATTCTAGAACCTGGGCCCTGCAATCTTACTCCTTCTTCAAATAATAAATAGAGAAGGTAAGCCATCCTAAGTTTTGTTAGGCAGCATAGTAACTACAACAACATGTAAAGATAAAAATTTAAAAAGTGAAAATTTAATTGGATCTTGAAAAAATTTATTATTTTTTAGGCTAAAAAAAAATACTAGTATTTCAAATATCAGACACTTTGGAAATAAAAAACAGAAGGACCAAAAGTTATTTTCAAAAGAACACTAATGGTCTGTAATGTAATGCTTCGAGTTTTCCTTGCACCAGTTCACTAGAAAGGGACCTTCAGTTGACCTCACAGGACAGGGACAGAGTGGGGGGATGCTGTGAGAACTCAGGGCAGAAGCAGCAACACAGCCCTTTGAACTAGAACGAGGATTTTAACGTGACCAGTGCAAGGTTCCTCTCACAGTGTGGCACCTCCACGCCCTGAGCAGAGCCGCCTGGCTTTGCTATTAGCAACCACTAATGAATTCCAGTTGACATCAGTATGATTAGAGGGAAGAGTTGGTGAACGTTTCCAGCAGAAGGTGAACAAGTTACCAAGTTGCTTTCAGGACTCTTTGGGCATCTAGAGAGAGATGTGAGCAGCTACTTAGGAAAAACAGCCCCCATTAGACTCACCTGGTCATCTGATGTTCTGCTGATATGAGCTGCTGTTGACTGGAAGATCCAGAACAGACTCAGACCTCGAGCCACTTATCAACTTGGAGTTCTCTTTATGCTGGTAGCAACAGCCTGAAGGCAGGAGCTTCAAGCCCTATCAGAACTGGGTTTCGGGTGAACGTTGGAAAGTATGTTACAGCTCCTTCAGATCTTATATCTCTTCAGGTCACAGTAAACTCTAGCATATTTCCCAACAGGGTTGCGATGCACGTACTGCACATTAGCATACTTAGGATTCCACTTAAAGTATTTCAGAGGTTTTCCTGGGTCAAATGGGAGTTCAATTTTTAATTTTTTTGAAGAAACTCCAGTAATTTCACTCTTAGGAATATATCCCAAGAAACATGAAATGACAATCAGAAAGGACATATGCACCATAGCAGCACAATTTACAATAGCTAAGATTTGGAAATAGCCTAAGTGCCCATCAGCAGATGTGTGGATTAAAAAACTATGGCACATCTACACAATGGAATACATTATGGAGAAACAACTCCTACCCTTTGTAGCAGCAGGGATGGACCTGGAGAGCATTTGCTAAATAAAATCACCCAGTCGGAGAAGGATCAGTATCACATGCTCTCACTCATTTGTGGAATATAATGAACAACATAAACCAATAAACTAAAACAGATCCAGAGACACAGAAGCATCGAACAGACCATCAGACCTAAGAGGGAAGGCAGAGGAGGTTAGGCAGGGGGCAAGGGGACAGTTTCGGGGGAGAGAAATCAACCAAAGAACTTGTGTGCATATAAGCACAACCAATGGACACAGACAATGTGTTGGGGGTGAAGGCCTGGTCTGGGGGGTACATGCAGGTGGGAGAGGGCAACAGGGGGAGAAGGGGACATATGCAATACTTTCAACAATAATGAAAATATATATATATTCCATTCAGAAGTACTCACAAAACCCAACATAGTGATAGCTTTTGTAAGATACATTTTTCAAGGAATATATTCATAATCATCTAAATTTTCAATTGCATAGGCACAATATTGTTCATAAAATCCTCATAGTACCTCATTAATGTTTGTCTTCTTCTTATTGATCTTATGTTCTTGATTTGAATGCCTCCTTTTTCTCTGATGTTTATCAATTTAATTGATCTATACAAAGAGCCAATTTTTAATGTTGTTGATTTTTTTTTATTGTGTTTTTTTTATTTTCAGTATTTTCTGTGATTATTATTATTTTATTCCTAATTTATTTGACAGGAATTTGCTTTTCTTTTCTTTTATTAATTTCAGAGAGGAAGAGGGAGAGAGAGATAGATGCAACGGAGAGAATCATTGATTGGCTGCCTCCTGCACGTCCCACACGTGGGGGTTGGAGCCTGCAACCTAGGCAAGTGCCCTGACCTGGAATCCAACTGCGATCTCCTGGTTCATAGGTCAACACTCAACCACTAAGCCATGCTGGCTGGGCAAATTTGCTTTCTTTACCTCCTTGAGATAGGCTTTTCTTCTTTTATAATATATTCATTTAGAACCCCACATTTTCTCTAAGCATTGTTTTAATTGCAACTCAAAATTTTGTTTGGATGCATCCTTAATTTTACTCAATTAAAAATATTTCCAAGATATTCTTCCATCATTGTTTTTCCTTAAATCCATGCAGCTGCATGAGAACCATATAGGAGCATAAATGCTGTGCCAACAAGGATGGACTGTGCCAGGCTGGGACTTGTGTGAGTTCAGCCTCCTTCCTCACCTCCTGGCTCCGTATCACAGGTAGCCCAGCAGCACAGGCTGAGTCTCCCAAGCTTTTCACAAAGTGGCTTCTGCAGACACTGGAAGGACATTAGAGGGTGAGAGGAAGACAGAAGCACTGTATTTCTCCCCTCCCTCTCTACCTGGAGCACCATCTCCTTCAAGGTTCCAGCACTCCACCATGATTTCGGCCTTGAGGGCTAGTAAAATCTTAATGTCTTCATTCCATGGTCTAGGATGGTAGTGTCTCCCTGCTGATGCCAATGTCTGGTTTTCTCCCTGTGTCTTATTTGGCTTCTGAACATTGGCATCCCCAGTATAACCACCAGTTCCTTGCATTATATCTCCTCTTTTAAATACAAAAATTAATTTTCTTTTTCTTGTTTTGATTCTTAGTGACCTAGCTCCCTTTCATATGTCTAAAGCCTAAAGACAAGTTATAATGAGATATAGCACCATATAACAAATTAGACCTTTAAAAATAAAATAAATGCAGCACTGAAATTTGTTTAAAAGTAAACTAGGGGTTTCCTATTTGTGTTTCAACATAGTCTTCTCTCTCTCTCTCTCTCTCTCTCTCTCATTTGTGAGGGATTTTTCATTAACCCTCAACTGAGGATATTTTTCACATTGATTTTTACTGAGAGCAGAAGGGTGGGGAAAGACAGAAAGAGATTAACATGGATCGGAGAGAGACATCAATTGGTTGCCTCCTATACACTCCTGGAATGACTCTGGAGGTTGAGTTTGTAACCAAGGTATATGCTTTTGTCAGAAATTGAACCTGTCATCCTTCAGTCCATAGACTGAGGCTCTAACCACTTAGAAAAACCAGTCAAGGCTTATCACATTTTTTGAAATATATTTTTATTGATTTCAGAGAGGAAGGGAGAGGGGGAGAGAGATATAAATATCAATGATGAGAGTATCATTGATTGGCTGCTTCCTATCACCCTCTCCCCACACTAGGAATATAGCCTGCAACTTTGGCATGTGCACTGACCTGGAATCAAGGACATTAAGGATATGGTCTACCACCCTAGACCATGGAATGAGGACATGAAGGTTTTACCAGCCCTCAGGGCCACCTGATTCATAGGTGGATTCTCAACAATTGAGGAACACCAGCCAGACCTTCTCCAAGATTTTGATTTACACATTAACTATGAGCTCATAGTTTCTGGAAAATGTGGAAGACTAAATTTCATTGCTAAGTTCTTCTGTAGAATTTCCAAAGATCAGACAATTTTCTTAACATTTGGGATGGACTACACTTTTAACCAGAGATGAGGTTATGGTAGGTGCAAACAGGAGTTCTCTCTTTGTGACTGGATTTACATAATTGTATAATCTATTTAAAATGGAAACAACATTTGGTGATAGATAATGAGATCAGTTGGTTTGATTCCATTTTTTACATTTGATCTTACATTTTTACACCCATATAAGGTGTCCATGTATGACTTTCAATGACCCTTCATTCAAAACATAAAATATATTAGCTATAATGAGTCTTTTGCATAGATTTGTTTTTCAAATAGACTTTTTAGAACAGATTTATGTTCACTGCAAAATTGAGGGAAAAATACAAAGGCTTCCCATATTCTCACTGACCACCCTATTCTGAATATCCCCCATCAGAGTGGTATATTTGTTATAATTGATGAATCTACAATGACAGATCTTTATCACCCAGAGTCCCATAGATAAACCCATAGTTTACCTTAGGGTTCATGCTTAGGGTTGTACATTCTATTGATTTAGACAATTTAGAATGAAATGTAATCACCATAACATATCATGCAGAATAATTTTACTACCCTAAAAATCCTTTCTGCTGTACTTGAATTCATTATTTGATTATAAATCTTTTTATAGTGGAGAATATTTTATAAGGCAAATAAATATATTTTTATACAAATAACAAAATCTGAGTTCTGTCAGAAAATTAGGTTGAAGTAGTTTATAAGCACTTGGTGTGTATATATTTTAAAGAACAATTGCTTTTTGTGAACATTTTAAAAGTTAGAAACATTTCACAAAATCAGAAGGTAGCAGTATCAGCTATGGGTGCTGAGTTATTGGTCTGAAACTATAACCATTGTGGGTCGTGGGACCAGTGTCCTGAAGCATAAATTAGTTGTAGTGACTTAGGAAAATTCTGAAATCACAGAGCACATGCTGTCATAGATCAAAAGTTTGCAGTGGGCTGATGAACTTCCCTGGAGATTGTCTAAACTTCCTATAACTATGAAAAACAAGAAGCAATCAAAATATTTTTGTTGACATGGGTCAGACTGAGTAGTGTCTCTTGTTACGAGTCCTTTCAACTCAGGGTCACTACATTAGGAAGATTTACCTTTTCTGTGACCTAATCCTCTCAATTCTTCTAATTTATTCTTGTTCAATAATCCTCTTTACTCTTTATCTAAACTTGCAATCATATTGTCCTATTTTATATATTTTTATTTTTATTTTTATTTTTTGCTTCGTCTGGTAATAGATTTCATTCCATCTTATGGTTGTGACTGAATTTCAAGGGTAGAAATTTTAACAGTATGCATTTTCATTCTACACTTCTTTGTGGCTTGGCTTTATGTCCTTATTCCTTTTATGTATTTTCTCCTAAGTTCAACACACACAGATACACACAAACACAGACACATAGACACACACACACACATACTCACCCTTTCGGGAGGGATTTGGAATTGAATTAATATTGAATTTATTAATTTAAAGTGTCTTTACATTAGTTATGGTTACACTTTGTTATATTTGTTAAAAATATTTTCCCCATATGCTCTTTTTACCTGTTTACATTCACTTTGTGATTTTTCCAATTTTTAGATTTAGTAGGTCATCTAGACTTATTAATCTACACTCCCATTTTCTTCTGATTTTACAGTTTACATTCAATGGTTATTGCATCTGGAAATAATTATGCCATTTAAATATATTTTGGATTGAATAGAGATTAAATCAAGTTACTTGATTAAAATATAAATAGTAATTTGCTAAAAATTAAGTATATATTTTGGAATGAACATAAATTGAGTTTAAATTATTTTAAAATTTAACTATTTGGCTTTTCAATTTGATTTCTTCACAAATAGCCCAAACTATTTATCAAAAACCCAGAAAGATCTGAATCCCTCAAGTAAATGTAGTGGACAGTGCCTGAATTGAAACGAGAAATCAGAGTGATGGACCCTAGTAACCAGGGTTGAAATTCTGTCTATATTGTTCTTTATAAAGCTTTCCAAGTTTTTAAAGCAGTGCATGTTTTATAAATTTTCCTATCAGGTGAGCATGAGGCATTAAACTTGTGCATTAATGTAACCCCTAGAATAAGATGGATATATAGCCCTGGCCAGTGTTGCTCAGTTGTTTGGGCCTGGGCCTGTGCACCTACAAGTTGCTGTTTAGATTCTTAATGAAGGGATCAGTCCCAGAATTCCAGTAGGGGGAAATGCAGGAGGCAGCCAATTGTATGTTGTGCTCTCACATTCATATTTCTCTCTCTCTCCCTCTCGCTTCCTCTCTTAAAAATTAAGGAACAATATAAAAAAAGATGGAGATATACAGTACTATCCCTGAGATATAAAAGTAATTTCAATACACAGCATATAGCCACATATTTTTATTTACTTGTAGGATTCCCATCTGATACTTTATTATTACAAATGCATTGGCAGGCATAGAGCAAAATACAGAAAACATTCCAAATGCCCACCAGCAGAAAATTGAACAAATACATTTTGTTATGTGCCAGTTATCCAACTTACTACAGTACTTCTAAATCACTCCTCACTGCCTGATCCTTGCAAGTGGATCTGGACGCTTTAAATATATTTTCCTTGCCAAGGGCCTAATGTTAAACTGTGAGTATACAGAATTGGACAGACATTGAAAGGAGGGGGTTTCTTTCTCTTTTGTTTTTTGTTTTGTTTGCTAATTCTCACTCAAGAATATTTTCCCATTGATTTTTAGAGAGTGGAAGGGAAAGAGAGAAACATGGTTGTGAGAGACAGTGATTGCTTGCCTCTGCACGCCCATGGACCAGGGCCCAGGATGGAACCTGCAACCAAGGTATATGCCCTTGACCTGAATCAAACCCAGAACCTTTTAGTCCGAGGGGTCAACACTCTACCCACTGAGCCAGACTAGCTAGGACAGGAGGGGGTTTCTTTGGAAAGCTCCTGCATGCAACAGATTTCTCCAGCAGCGGGCCCTGCGGGGACGTGGCTTCACCAGCACGCCCATCCTGTAGTAAAACTACTGCTCCAGCACTTGCCTGGAACTTGCAGCTCCCCGTGGACAGGAAAACCAGCAGTGGGATCTTCTTCTTCCTCCACAGCTGCCCTTGGCTGGTTTTGTTGTCAAGTGTCTCTGGAAGACACTTCCTTGTCAACAGCTCCACCGTGGCCTGGGGTCAGGTTTCTGCAGGAGTTCTGGGGCATGTTTACAGCAAGTTCTGCTAGTGCAGCTCCACAGCCACTTCTCCGATATTTGGGAGGACCATGGTGGGGCAAGACACTTCATTGGCTGCTCCATCTCAGACCTAGGGATAGTGACCGCTCCTTGGATCTGCAATTCTCTTCTCTTGGAGTTCTCTTTCCCTTTCACTAGACAGTACCTCATTCTGCAGTGTTGTTATGATCAATCATTCTTTGGAGTCACTTTTCCCGTTGATGTTTCTGTGTCTTGCCTGGACCTTGACTCATAAATGTAACATTCACGCAGGTGTATGCTCTGTGTCAGTGAAATCTAGTCAATGGCAGCCACAATAATGCATGGGTCAGCCTCCCAAAGTTAGTGAAAAAACTCAAATCATGGACTAATGCACATGGCATAATTTTATTTATTTTAAAAAGCTCAACAATATACAAAGCCAAAAAACACGTACATGATCTAACCTTGCGTGGTAAAACTATAAATAATGGGAAACAGCAACAAAATTCAAGAAAGTGGGTATCTCTGCCAGGAGAGGAAGGCACACCAGGCCACAGTACCTGGTGGGAACCAGGGTTATTGGTAAGGTTCCTTTTGTTCATATGGTTATTCAGTTTGGAGGGGTCACAAATGTTATTTTCTTTATTATTTTTCACTGTACATGTTATCTAATTAATGTGATAAAACAGTATCCTCTCAGCCTTGGAGACCAGGGAGAACTTGAGGCCTTTGACTTGGAGCAGCCCTATGAATTTTCCCATGCGCTCTTACATGTTTTCTCTTCTTTCCTTCTTTCCCTCCTTCCTTCCTCCCTTCCATCTTTTCCTTCCTTTCTCTTTCTCTCTCTTTTTCTTTCTTTCTTTCTTTCTTTCTTTCTTTCTTTCTTTCTTTCTTTCTTTCTTTCTTTCTTTCTTTCTTTCTTTCTTTCTTCCTTCCTTCCTTCCTTCCTTCCTTCCTTCCTTCCTTCCTTCCTTCCTTCCTTTCTTTCCTGAGGATATTTTTCCATTGACTTTTAGTGAGAGTGGAAGGTCGTGAGGGAGAAGGAGCAGAAAGAGAAAGAGAGAGAGAGAGAGAGAGATCTGAGAATGGCACATCAGTTGGTTGCTTCCCGAACACACCTGGGCCAGGGCCTGGGATAGAATCTGCAACCCAGGTATGAGCCCATGAGTGTGAAGACCTGAGACCCTTCATTGCTCAGGCCAAAGCTCTAACCATTTAGCTATTAGCCAGGGCCAAATTGATGCTATCTTTGTGCACAATGCCAGGAGTAGGTTTGGAAGTGTTGAATTAGACTTGATTCCCTGATAATGTCAGGTAAGTCTTGACACATCAGGCTGTTCTCCTTCATTTTAACACATTCTTCAACTCCAGGATAACCTATTGTAATTAGAGAATAAAAATCATCTATCTCTCTGTTTTGATCCATAGGGAAGAGCAAACAAATACTAAGATGCACACAACTTCAATTTTTAGTTTGTCAATACACCCAAGAGGATTCCCTCTGAGTGACAGATACCAATTCAATTTGGGTTCTCCACAGCAGCGCCTTAGGCTACTTCTCTCAGAGTCCCCGCCGCAGCCTGCACGGTGAAGGCTGCTATAGAAATCTGTCTCTTCACCTCTCCCCAGGCCTTGGAAGGATCCACTTTGCTTTCGATATCAAACAGAGCATCATAAATCCCTGGGAATGACTCTCCTGCGTACTTATTGTGGCTGCTTGGTGCATAGATGATATGCCTGTTGATAAAAAATAGTTAACTCTCTGTTAGTTACCCAGTAACATATACAAGGGAAAACAGGAGCACGTAATTAGAATTATGGATCGCATAATTCTAATTTTATGATTTTAGTAAGCCACGTCTCAACTTCCAAGTTCAACCACCTCCAAAGACTAGTCTTTGGAATGACTGTGTATTAATTAGCTATATTTAGCTTTAGGAAGACAAAGTGGTTCTGAGCAACAAAAATAATGATAGCAAAAACAGCTTGTCACCTACAATGGGCCACACCTGAAAGAATTTGCCTATAATTTTACAGTGCTTAAAAGTAAACTCTAAAGAAGTTAATATTAGTACTTCAAATTGAGGCCTGAGGGAATAAGTGATCAGACTCAAGGCACATGGCAAAAAAGTACTGACTTTTCACCATTCCATTCTATCCCCTGACGTGAAGCAAAACCCTATTATTAAAGTCCTATTTGTGACCAGTCAACTTACTATTTTGTTTTCCTCCTCTTTAAAATGAAGCCATGCAAACACATTAGACATTCCTCAGCTTACAGCATGAGGAATCATTAAAAATAGTTCTGTAATCTTCAACCAAACCTAGGTAGAAGAAGATGTTTTGTTGAGAGTTATGTCAGTTTCTATAGTAGCCCTGGACGGGAAGAACAAGTTCCAACATAAAAAGTAAAGAGCCGCCGGCATGGCTCAGTGGTTGAGAGTCGACCTACGAACCTGGAGGTCACAGTTCTATTCCAGGTCAGGGCATATGCCCAGGTTTCGGGCTGGATTCTCACTGATGGGCATGCAAGAGGCAGCCAATCAATGATTCTCTACCATCATTGATGTTTCTCTTTCTCTCTTCCTCGCCCTTCCTCTCTTAAATCAATTTCTTAAAATATATTTTATTGATTTTTTACAGAGAGGAAGGGAGAGGAACAGGGAGTCAGAAACATCAATGGGAGAGAAACATCTATCAGCTGCCTCTTGCACACCCTCTCCTGGGGATGTGCCTGCAACCCAGGTACACGCCCTTGACCGGAATCGAACCTGGGACCTTTCAGTCCCCAGGCCGATGCTCTATCCACTGAACCAATCCGGTTAGGGCTGAAATCAATTTTTTTAAGTAAAGAAGAAAAGAGGTACAATCATTCCACTCTATGCCCTGAAATGCAGCAAAACTCTGATTATTAAAGTCCTATTTGTGAGCAACCAAGTTACTATTTTTCTTTTCCCCTCTTTAAAGCCAGGCAAACATGTTAGAATGCCCAGCGGAAAGCGTGAGGAACCATTAAAAACAGTTCTGCCTGCCCAGCCAGCATGGCTCAGTGGCTGAGCATCGACCTATGAACCAGAAGGTCACGGTTCCATTCTCCGTCAGGGCACATGCCCAGGGTGCAGGCTTGATCCAATCCCCAGTGTGGGGCACGCAGGAAGCAGCCAATCAATGCTTTTCTCTCATTACCGATGATTCTAGCTTTCTCTCCCTCTCCTTTCTTCTCTGGAATCAATAAAAAAACAAACAGCAGCAACAACAACAACAGCAGCAGCCAGTTCTGCCTCCTGCATCATCATTCCACCCTGTTTGGATAATGCCCTTCCTGCCAATTCCAATCCTTTGATTATCCCTATAGAAAGATTGGGCCATTTATAATTATCAATAATAATTCATTCTGCAATTCTTAGTGAGACCAACCTGGGGACAGAAACAATTACATCATCAAAAGTAGAAAGAAAAAACAAACATAACGTCAATATTAGAAGAGTAAATTATTGTTATATATTATATACACTTTATTATAAATACAGGGATGGGCATAAGGAGGTTTACAGTTGTGAGTCTATGAAACACAGTATATTATTATATTATTATTTATTATTGTATTATTTATTTGCATTACAACTATAGAACTGCTTTTGCCCAACCCTGCATATATTCATTATGTCTTATGTATATACACAAATATAAATATATTTAAAATGAAAGAAGGGCTAAAATTATACACATCAAGATATAAACACAATTTTGTCTGACTGCTGGAAAAGGGGAGATTTTTATTTTCTCCTTGGGACTTTCTGGGTCTCCTAAGTTTCTTACAATGAACATACATTCTTTTACTAGTATAATCAGAAATAAGACACTAAAAAGAAACATACATACTGATCATATTGTATCATATAAAGAAGAAACAGTATAGTCATCATATGCTGCATGTAGTATTTTAACTTTTTCTATTTGCTTACAAAAAATCAATTACAGTAATTTGTTTACAGTGCAAAAAATAGAAATGGAATTTTAATGTGTCATTTCCCCCCCTTACCTGTAGAAAGGCCTGTCTGGTAGCCCTAAAGGATCGATAAATGCTCGTTCCAGAAACATCAGTTGGTCATTCATAATTCTCAATAACATTAGGCTAAAAAGGAAATGAATACCGTTATAACATCATGAAAATGAGTGCACTACCTAGCAAACAAAAAAAATTAGAACAAAACTGAAAATGCTAATATATTTTAAATTCCTATACTTTCCCATTAAGAACAATAATGTAGTTACATTTATAAAAGTCTATAAAATACTATTTTGGTGAGGCTTATAAAGCCACAGAAACAGTTATGTGTGTCAATGGAAAAAATGACAGTAACTTTTAATTACGTTGAAATAATATTTAATTGATAAACCTGGGTATTCAAACACAGGCAGACTTGTTGTTGTTAATCCTCAACTGGGGATATTTTTCCATTGATTTAATAGAGAGAGTGGAGAGGAGGGGGAGAGACAGAGTAAGCGAAACATCAGTGTGAGAGAAACACATGCATCCTGACCAAGGCTGCAACCGAGATATGGGCCCTTGACCGGAATGGAACCCAGGACCCTTCAGTCCACAGGCAGATGTTCTATTCGCTGAGCCAAACTGGCAAGGGCATAGGCAAGACTTTTTTCATCTTGGTATCTTACTAATCCTCTCTCTCTCTCTCTCTCTCATCTTGTAGCTACCACTGAAAACTATCGAACATTTCTTTTACAGAGAGATTCAATTTGAGGTAACCCTGGGAGGTACTGGTTGGGAGGTTGGAACAGCAGAGTTACGTAAACTGGACCTTTCACTCCTGAAGCATGTGGGCATCTCAGGGGAGACTGCAGAACTACAGGTCTTCGGGCTGAGTACTATGTGAGCATGAAGGTACCAAGGAGTCAACACTGTATCCTTTGATGGGTCAAGAAACTGATTCAAGAAAAGCAGGATTAAAGGAGTATCTCCTCAGATTTTAATTTTAGTTGAAAAATTCAATATCCAGTTCAATTTATTTTAGCCAGCATTTGCTATGATGACCTGCACTTCACTGCTCTTACTGTTCAGACTTTATAGACACAAACTGTACCTAAAGTATCATTAAGAGCAAATAAAACACATATAGAAATACTCAAGGAAGTGAAAGCCGAGTGTCCTTGAAAGCCATAATCTGAGCCATAGGTGGTTTGCCAGAGGAAGAAAATATCATTTTAAGACTAGAAAATCAGCTCATAGAATATATGGTGTTTGGGATCTCTTTAAAATTTATTTTTCATTGTTGATTTTTTTTGGCACATTAAATATTTGGAAAATACTATAAAGTATAATGAATAAAATCTCCATAATAGTCCAGGAAAACACATATTTTACACAAATTGATTTACTCTTTCCGTTTGTGTAATAAAAATGTAATGAACTAGCTTACTAGCTTTGGCCAGTTTTTCTCAGTGGTTAGACCTTCAGCCTGAAGACTGAAGGATCACAGGTTCAATTCCTATCAGGACACTCCTGACCAATAGAAGTGTCTCTCTCACATGATATTTCTCCCCTCTCACTGTCTCTCCCTTCCCTTCTACTCTCTATGGGGAAAAAAAAAAATCGGTGGGAAAAAAATATCCTTAGGTGAGGATTAACAGCAGCAACAAAAAAGTTAAAAAAATGAAATCAACTATATTTACAATTTTATATACTTTTTGTTTACTTCACATTTTTATATATCTTTTATTTCTTTTATAATTATCAATTTCAATGTTTACAAAATATTTAAATTGGCAGGTATCTAGTTTAAGTAATTTCTTTCCTCTAAAGTATTAAGATTAATTATTCTGGATTATAATCCATATTTTTCTTTGAGAAGCCCTTTTTTCCCTCAAACTTGAAACTCCTTAAGAAAAAGATTCAAGAAACAGAAACATTACAGCAAAGTGTAACAACTATGTGACAGTTCTATAAAACTTCAGCAATATGTATATTGTTCAGAACGTTAAAACAATTTACAATGCTTCAGTGAATAGCCTGTAGCAATTGGTACAACCACATTTGAAATAGTTACTAACTTGATATGCACATAGTATAACATTATTTTCATTTGTGTTTTTGAATTATTAATAAATTTGAATATTTTTATATCTGTTTCTATACAGGTGGTACTCTCTTTTTGATTTGTTCATATTGTCCATTGCCAGTATTTCTAATTTTGATATTTTGGATTTTCTTACCAGTTTTCAAAAAAATATTTTTATGTTTATATTACCCCCCTTTCAAATCTGCCGAAAAAGGTTTCCCAAGCTTTAATGGGGGGAGGTAGGGGATCTTAGTGAGGACAATGTGAGCTCCCCCTGCCATCCTCTGGCAATAGTGAGGAGTTGGGCTATCCCTAGGGGACTTCGAAGAGGTTTCCCACTTTTACCTTTGTATTTGGTAATTACATTTTATATAATTAACCACTGCTTTGTTCTCAAATCTGGTTGTATTGTCATTTCCCTGTGGCTTCTAAACTAGAAATTTCACTTCCAAAATTTTTAATTTCAGTATGGAGTTCTTCCACACCTGTTGCTTACATTTGCATAAATGTGAAGTCTTTGAATTCACTTTTTTTAAAAAATATATATTTTTATTGATTTTAGAGAGAGAAAAGGGAGGAGAGATGGAAGCATCAGTGATGAGAGAGAATCACTGATTGGCTGCCTCCTGCACAACCCCTACTGGGGATCAAGCCCACAATCCAGGCATGTGCCCTTAACCGAATCAAACCCGGGATCCACAGACCAACGCTCTACCCACTGAGCCATACAAGAAAGGGCACTTTCTTATTAGTTCCTAAAAATGCTTAGACGACATTGTTTTTAATACGTCTTTCTTTCCCCGTTGACCTTTTTATGTATCTTTCATTACAAATACATCCTTATATATCACTAGGTTATTTTTTGGACCGTCTACTCTGATCTTTCTATGTATTGATTTTTAAGATTTTTTTTATTGATTTTCAGAGAGAAAAGAAGGAAGAGGGAGAGAAAGAGGGAAACATCTATCAGCTGCCTCCTGCTACAGGGAATGGAGAACTAAACCTAGGCATGTGCCCTGACTGGGAATCAAACCAACAACCTTTTGGTGCATGGGACTATGTTTAATCCACTCAACACACTAGCCATGGCTCTTTAAGCGTATTCTTGCATCAATCCCCGAGGATTTGATATGTGTTTCATTGTAATATGTTTAATTCACCTTCAAATTTCTACCTTTAAAAAAATTCCTTAGTGTTTTCACATTATTTATTTCCCATCTTAAAAATCTGTTCAAATTACATTTTATTTTTGTGTCTTTATATAGAATTAATCCTAAAATGATGGCGTTACAGTATTTGTTATCCCAGATAAATAGAATTATCCCAGGTGGAAGTGGAAGAAAATAACTCTTTGCAGAGGTAATGGCTTCAAGGAGAGGGAAAAAGAAGGTGTGTTCAGGAATAAGAGCGTTTGGCTGAAGTATGATGGACAGATCCTGAAAGAACAAGAGAGAAAGCTGGAGAAGGTTTTGGTCACACGGTGGAGGGCCTTCAATGGTCAGCTGGGATTTTGCACTAATGTGTTGGCAGTGAAGGAGGCACCAGCATTTCTCAGCAGCACCGTTGCCACTCAGGATGTCAGAAGTGGGTCTTTCTTTGAGAGATATGGCAGCCTATCTGCTTAGAGTGAAGGGACAGAAGCAGCAAAAACTTGCAAAGATAGTTCAACACCAAACTTGTATACGTGGTACATACTTGTTTTTATCCAAGTCTTGCAGTTTCTCGCTGAACTTAGAAGCAATTTTTGTAAAGTTCTTCACTGCAGAAAAGAGTGAATCTGAAAGAGAAATTAGGATCTCGTAGTATTGCTCTACAGCTGGAGCAAAGAGAAAAACAGTGTAAGCTGTTCTTTGTATTTTATAAGGTGTTAACATTTTGTATATTTCCAGATAAGCACAAGTGGGGGGGGGGAAATGCACTTATAGATGTAAAGAAAATATTTGATTATATAGAACAACAATCAGTAAAAAATGGACATCAGATAGGTCATCATACTTTAGAGAGTAATAGAAACATACAGATAATGAATTCTGGAAATGTGTAGCATACCAAAAGACACACTGTATGTTTTCATTTCTTGCGGATGTTTCATTGAAATGTTGTAGATTTTGTCAGCATACTTTCTTAAAACTACAGCATAATCTCGACAGTCAAAAGGGATCACAATGGAATTGGCTAGTTCAAATACCATCCCTCCTCGAACCTGGGCCACAGCATGGTGATACTTAAAAGTTGGATCATAAAACTTTTCCACCAATTCATAGGTTTCATAAACACTGTGATACAGTGGATAGCTGCTGAATTTGTTTATTGCCTACAAAAAAAAAAAGCAAAGAACAATATATATATATATATATATATATATATATATATATATATATATCTTGTAAGATAGTTAATCATAAAATATATATTTATTACTAATATTGATTAGGCTATTTTGGTCAGTAATGAATACAGGAAAGTATTTAAGTACCTCAATAAGCCACTTATTAACAGGTTAATAGAATATGAAAACCTGTCCCAAGTTTTTACTACAGGAAATCCTCGATTTTACAGACTGTGATTTGATGGACTTTGGATTTAATGGACACAATTTCTTGTCCCTGTGTGATATGCGAAAATTAACACCCTGTTCATTTTGAAATGCTTTTAACCTAGATTTGCTTATAATTAAATTAACAGATTAGTTTTTTGTTATTAAGTCACTATTATTTTAAAAATTTTTAGAAAATGGGCCATAGGTTGAAAAAAAACAACAACAAAAAAACCACAAAAGCAGCCCTGTAGTAATTTCACTGACATAAAGAAATACTACATATCTACAACTATAGTCTACATATTTAAATCCAAGTGTCACCACTCAGATAGTGTTTGAGGAATGATTAGCACATGATCACACCGCATCCCATGCATTAATTGGTTCTGTTGTCACTGGCCTGATTTCTACAGCAGTTTTAAACTTTCTGGCCAATTTTTCATGAGCACTAAGCCACCCCACAGCCTTGTGCATTTGTTTGCTCATGGTGAATGGTGAACACACGTTCATGAGAGCTATTCAGTATAAATTTAAAATTATAATATCTCTCTCAATCAATGTTTCTCTCTCCTCACCTCACTCCCTCCCACTTGCTAAGAAAAAAAGAGAAGATACTAAAAATATTCTTTTAAAAAATACCAGAGACAAAGGAACTGAGATCAAATGGCCCAAAATCTCAATAGTAATCCTGAAGGCTGGAAAACAATGAAGCCATGAATTCAGATTTCTGAGTGTACAGAATCTTCAAACAAAAGTTGATACCCAAACTATGGAAGAATTGTGCGTGGCATAAATTGTGTGTGGCATAAATAACATGATCTGTAGCTTTCATACACCTTTGTCAAGAAGTGCCTGAAGGATGTGTTCCAAAACAAGTAGGGTATACAAGAAAGAGGAGGAAACAAAATCCGGAGAACAGAAGATGCAATTGGGGAGATAAATAAAGGAACCCCAGGTTTCTCTGTGAATGGAAGATTTCACAGACAGGAGCTGTGTCCCAGGCAGAGAGTAGAGGCCATGTGGGAAAACTGAATGCCTATCATCCCTAGTAAGAGGTAAATGGATAATACATATAACTGATTAGTTAGTCCTCGCTGGTTTGGCTCAGTGGATAGAGTGTCAGCTTGTGGACTGAGGGATCCCATGTTTGATTCTGGTCAAGGGCACATGCCCTCGTAGCAGGCTCAATCCCCAGTGGGGTGTGTGCAGGAGGCAATCAATCAATGAGTCTCTCTCATTATTGATATTTCTATCTCCCTCTCCCTTCATCTCTGAAACCACTAAATATATATATATCCTCTATTATAAAAGCTTAATATGCAAATTATCCCCTCGGGAGACCAGGAGACCAGAAGTTCGACCACTTGCCATGACGTGCGCTGACCACCAGGGGGCGGTGCAGGACATGGGTGGGTATTGGAGAGGTGGCACTGGCAGTGGGCAACAGTGTAGGTGCTGCTGGCCCTGATTGGCAGGACTACAGGGGGATGGCGGAGCAGGTGAGTGAGCAGTGCCAGGCTAAGGTGGGTGCAAGTGGGAGCCCAATCGTCCCGCTGATTGTCTCATGGTAGTGGGGGGTGGGGTCACCACCCAGCTCCCAGGTGCTGAGGGAGCCAGGTGGGGGGTCTGGCCCTGATTGATCACTCCATAGAGAGGATGGTGGATCAGTTGAGGGGTGGCACTGGTCAGGGCAGGGTGCCAGGTGGGGCTGCAGTGCTGTAAGGCTGGGGGCGTGAGCTGGGGTCTGATCTCCACAGATCACCCTGAGGGATCCCAACCATGTGTGAATTCATGCAGCAGGCCTCCAGTATGTATCTATCATAATAAAAGCATAATATGATAATTAGACCAGAAAGCCAAATGACTTTCTGGATGTCATTCCAGATGAAGCAATGGCAGCAGGCACCAAGGCAGAGGTGGTTAGGAGCAATCAGATAGACAAGCAGGCAGGTGAGCAGTTAGGAGACAGTGGTCTCAGATTGAGAGAGGGATGTCTGACTGCTGGCTCTTTGGGATCGGGCCTAAACTGGCAGCTGGACATCATCCAAGGGGTCCTGGACTGTGCGAGGGTGCAGATCAGGCTGAGCGGTCCCACCCCCCCCCATGCACAAATTTTGTGCACTGGACTTCTAATATATATATATAAATGATTAGTTGAAAGAAAAGCATGTAAGTGGGATAGGGGAACCACTATTTTTCATTTTCAATTCTTTAAGCACTGTGTGACATTATATGAACTATATACCTATGTTACTTTCAGAAAAGTAACAACTATAAAATGGTCACTATCATTATCAGCAACAATAAACAAAACTATGACTTGTATTAAGCCATTTGTTATTATAACTTTCACATTTAATCAAATAAATAAAAATTGGAGATATAATCAAATAAAAATTCAAATATTTGCAGCTCTTAATACGAGATTGCTTTTGAATGACAATGAGTTGAGAGGAATCAAAGACAATTCCTACACTTCTAGTTTAAATAACTGGGTGAACGCAATGAAATGGAAAATATATTTAAGGAAGTACATGGAAGTTCGAATTATAAGGCTCAGGATAGCAGATACAGGAACTGTCCCAGGAGTAGCACCATCTTGACCATTGAGACTTTTCCATTCTGCTTCAAATTCCTCTATTCCTCTAGTGCTTCAGTCACTTTTCTTGATTCAGAATGATTTGTTTAGCAAAAATACATTCCAAATAATCCTGAATTACTATGGATAGACTTACCAAATTTTTAGTATACCGTGCTCTGCCTGAAGCAATTCCGAGTCTTTGGAAGAACACCTCAAAATCATTGCCAGATCCCAACTTGCTAATCCTTGTAGGGATAAAATTCAGGATTATTTGATCTTTCTTCATCAAGTACAAATTGAAGGTCAATTAAACATCATTCTTATAGTAAAAACTAAATATAATTGTTAAATGTATCACCTTAGACATGTAGAAAAATTTTTTGAGAGAAATATTAGTTTTGATCACAAAATATCTACTCCAAGGATATTTTGTTGGGGTGACAATGGTTCTTCTGGGTTCCTGAATCCAATCCAATGAGTGAGACGGGAGGAAGGGGGTTATCCCCACATCAACTACAGACAATCCTCTAGGAAACCAACAGGGTGTCCTACCAGTCATCTCAATACCGACACTACGTATCTGGAGACAGCATTAGATTCTGTGGTAGGAAGTTAGACAGACATGAGCAGAGCAAGGTCAAGGGGTTGGGTATAGAAGGTCACCAGGGCAAAAAAACTCCAGATGACCAACAATGGACAATTGTAGGGTGGGATCACATTCCCAGGGTGACCTATCCTCCCTTAGCATATTGCTGGTCTTGCAGCTGGAGCCTCCTGAGATTTCTTCCCTAGAGATAACATCTAAGCCTTAGTTGTATTTCAGCTCCAGGTCCAGAAAGGCAGCAAAACCAGACAAGGGATGCCATAGCTGACCTCCAGGACAGCTGTATTGAATAATGACCCCCAGTCCTGGCTTCAACCAATCAACCAGATCCTGACCCTGAAAGGACACACCTGGAAAGCTGCTGAATATTCTATTGAGATCTTCCCCCTGGGACCTCACCTAAAATCTCCAACCTTAATATCTTTAGGACTGCAGGTCCTTTTTACTCAAATAAATAAATGCTTTGTATAACCTATAACAGTCTAAAATTAATTTTGATTTACACACTCAAAACTGCAATAGTGTCTATATTTTTCTTAGAGTAACTAAAATATTTATTAATTGTATGATGTTCAGAAAATAAGATAATTTATAGAGTCACTAGGGAAAATATGAGGGGAATTACTCTCCACCATTATAATCTTTTATTTACCATGCATATATATATTACCAATTTAGAAGGAAAGCATCTCTTGATGGCCTACAGATTTATCTCCAAGCACATACATAGTAATATTTTACATGAGAATTCAGCATCACTTTTCCCTTATCAAATGTTAGAGAATTTTTAAAACAAATAAATTTTTTATTAATTGAAAAAAATATTGTTTTATTTCCAACACAATCTCATACTAAATTCGGTAGAGAGTTATGTCTCTTTGCTTGTTTGATTGTTTACCTGGGCATGCCAATGAGCTCTGGTGAAGGGCTTTTTTCATTCCAGCTCTCATAGAGAGATCTGCCTTCAAAGCCTTCATCTGGACTTTGGAGCTGCACAAGTTAAAAAGAGAGAGAGAGAGAGGATACTTAGGAATCAGATGTTTTAATATCTGAATGTTCATTAACCAGGAAATGAGTAGCTAAACTATGTTCAGCAAATCAAGAGAAGTATCCCAGCCAGCTTGCTCAGTTGGTTGGAGTGTCGCCCCATCACTAAAAAGGTTTTGGGAGTTTGATTCATGGTCAGGGCACATAACTAGGTTGCAGGTTCAGTCCCCAGTCAGGATGCAAACAGGAGGCAACCAATCAATGTTTCTCTTCTCTCTCTCTTCTCTCTCTCTCTCTCTCTCTCTCTCTCTCTCTCTCTCTCTCTTCTTTTCTTTCTTTCTACAATCAATGAATATACCCCTCAGGATATATTAATTGATTTTAGAATATACAATAACAAAAACAAACAAACAAGGAAAGCAATTTGTACCTTAGCAGTCATTAAGATTTACAATAATGAGCTTCTGACAATATGGGAAAATGCTCATTACTTAATAATATACAAGTGCAACTACTATAAACAATACATGGAATGTATGGAAAAGAGACTACACAGTATTCAAGGGAATGGTTATATTATGTAAAAAAAATTTATCTCTTTTTCTGAATTAAGGGGGGCTACTCTCAAAAACATTATTTCTTCTCATAAAAAAATAGAAAAGAAGTAAGCTAGTTACAAGAGGGTATTTCTTTTAATATTGCTTCTTTTCCAGTACAGTTGTTAAAGTCATTAAGTAACACATAACAAAATAAATGCACTAATATTTCATTTAATTAATTGAGTATATATTGTAATTGCATTAATACTGGGCTTTAAATACATTTTCTGGTTTTACAGATGAGAAAACAGAGTAAAATATTGTTGAATTGGCCTATTGTTGAATTCTAGACTCAGGACATGAAATATGATGGCAAAACCGCTTAGCAAATAAACTTTAATTAATATTCCGTAGTTACTCATAGGTTATTGAACAACATATGGTATAGAATGTTTTTATTTTATATTTAATAAAAGTTCTATGTTCTATTTTTCAACAAATTCAATTTTTAAAAGCCTATAGAATACCTATGTTGTTTAAGACTTGTTGTGAAGGCCAGAATTACCAAGTTCAATAAGACAGTTTTTAAATGCTCCACTAGTGGAAAATGTAAGAATATTGGGTTCAATATGTTTGGTGCTGTAACAGAGGTATGTACGAAGGTCTATGGGGACACAAATAAATCCGCATAAGTGTGGGGAGAGAGAAGTTATGCTACATCTTAACTTGTAAACTATGAATAAATGCAGCAACAAAATTTTAATGAAGCTTATAAATTTACAACACTTTGGTATAATGGACAGTATCACTCAATTTATTCTAAAAATGCAAATTTGGAACAGTGTAAAAACATAAGGCTAAATTCTCTGTTTATCACTAAAAGTTGAAATGTTGCAATTCACTTTCCCAAAACAAATAAAACAGAATCAAACAAACCCAAAATTGTCAATCATGACTTCATTTCAAAGTTGACCTAGAGAGTAGTGTTAATGCAATTGTCTCAGAGGGCCATCTGTCCAGGACACAAATACAGCTGCCAAGTGTCCTTAGCGTTTACCTTAAGTTACATGAACAGTGGGAACTTACTGAAATACCCTGTTTCAGAGATTTAACATTTTAGACCCTTTATGGGAATTGATAAAACTGCAGGTAAATGATGGAGCTCTTAAGTAACAACATAAAATATATTTTTCATATTAATAGCAGTCCTATAGGAAATGCTAATTTGCAAGATTAAATTCCATACTTTTGAAACCAAAGTTTAGTGATATTTGTCTTACTTAAAATCCCTACCTGAGGGAAAATATATTTTTCTTTTTTGTTTTGTGTTTGTTTGTTTGTTTTTGTTAATCCTGGCCCAAGGATATTTTCCACTGATTTTCTAGAGAGGATGAAAGGGCAATAGAGAGACAGAGAGAGGGAAAAACATCGATGTGAGAGAGATACATTGCTTGGCTGCCTTCCTCACACATCCTGAGGTACTTGCCCTTTACCAGAATCAGACCTGAGACCCATCAGTCCGTGGGTTAACAGATGCTCTATCAACTGAGTCCAACTGGCTAGGGCATTAAGCTTTTCTCAGTAATTACATTTCAATTAGTAATTTTATTAAATGGCAAGTCTTTTTTTTTTTTTTTCTCTTTCCAATGCAAATTAGCAGTAACAAGAAAAATCTACCACTCCAAAAACTCATTCATTTTGACTAATGTCAGGAACAATGGTTTTACGAGGCAGGAGCACTCAAGTGAAAAGTTGCCTGTCCTTTGTGGATTCAGACGTCACCTATCCACCAAGGTCAGGACCTGGAGCTGCTGTAAGGGTAAGAGAACTTTAGCTGTCAGCCCAGCCCAGTAGGACTTCGTGGACTAGAGCCCAGGTCAGGGAGTCAGGAAAGGGGTACATGTTCTCCCCTAGCCTCTTCCCCAAATTGCTTGTCCCTGGCAGCCATCACTTGGTATGTAGTTATGTCCTTTCTCAATCAGAAACGTTGTCTTCCGGTATCCTGAGTTACTTGATATCATTCATTATATTAAGGAGTATAAACCAGTTTTAAAGTTAAACCCCAGAACCAAGTCTCAGTTCAGCTACTAGACAAGTTGTGTAACTTCAGTGGCTAATGCTTTTTAAGCCTCAGTTTTCTCGTTTTCGAGTGGGGGTGTAGACACGTTGCTTCGGGTGGTGAGGGGTGTGTAAACATTCTATTAGATGTGATGTCCTTTGGAGTGGATATTTGCTATATGAGGAAAGAAGACAAGTTATAAAACAACACAGATGCTTAACATGACAATGGTATCTCAAGATAATAGCATTTGCAGAATTCAGATTTTCTCAAATTATATGTAATTATCTGTACCTCCTTTGTTAGGTTGTATACCAAGCTGTACATCAGTGGAGTACAATCGACTCTCAGAGTGTAGTTTCCTGAAAGACCAGAAGTTTGATTATTTTTATTTCATTTTTTTAAATTTCATTTTTTCATTCAAAGACCACTCTTAATTCCTTCAGTCAAATGATCCTTTTAAAACCTGAGTCCAATCAAAACTCACTGTTATCAGTGCCAAAGGTGAAGCCACCTCAGGTCACCTGCCCAAATCTTCACCTCCCACTCTGCCCACACAGACACCTTCCTTCTCAGGGTCTTTGTACACACCGTTCCCTCAGCCTGGAATAGTGTTCGGTATTAGAGCTGCACGACTTACTCCCCCACTTCACTTAGACCTCTGGCCTAATGGCATGTTTTCTGAAAGGTTTTCTCTGAACAAAAAAGGCAAGAGGCCGAACCATTAAAAAGCCGGATAAGGCAGTAAGAATGCAGAGGTTAGGAAGATAAAGTTGGAACAGACCAGTTGGAGTCTCAGCCCCACCCTTTACAATCTGGGTGATCTTGGGAAAGTTGCTTAATCCCTCTGAGTCTCATTCCTTCTTCTGTACAAGAGGGATAACAATCCTTACCTCACAGGGTTATTGTGAGTACAAAACTTTTACATAAAATGCACTTAAGAAAACTATACTGTGGATTTGTGGGAGCTAAATTCTACATACGTTTGTGTCATTTGTTCTTGATCTTGAACATGATGGGGAGACAATGCAGCATTTTATTTTATTATTATTTTTTAAACTATATATATATTTTTTAATTTTATCTTTATTGTTCAGATTATTACAGTTGTTCCTCTTTTTTTCCCCCATAGCTCCCCTCCTCCCAATTCCCACCCCAACCTCTGACCTTGCCCCCCCATTGTCCTCATCCATAGGTGTACAATTATTGTCCAGTCTCTTCACGCATCCCCAACACCCTTAACTCCCGAAAATTGTCAGTCCACTCCCTTTCTATGCCTCTGATTCTATTCTATTCAGCAGTTTATTCTGTTCATCAGATTTTTTATTCACTTGATTCTTAGATTCACTCTAAACTATATTTTTTAATTGATTTTTTTTTTTTTTTAGAGAGAGAGAGGAAGGGAGAGGGAGAGAGAGAAACATCTATGAGAGAGGAACATCATTGATTAGCTGCCTCCTGCATGTCCCCACTGGGGATCAAGCCCACAACCTAGGCATGTGCCCTGATTGGGAATCGAAATGTGACCTCCTGGTCCATAGGTGGATGCTCAACCACTGAGCCACACCAGCCAGGACGATGTAGCATTTTACAACAGAGAATGATGTAATCAAAAAAATCCAATGGCTTAAAAATCTGCATTAAAAAGGACAGATAGAATGATAAAAAATTAATTTAAAAAACACATTAAAAATCAAAGCTTAAAAAAGACTAGCAATAAAGAGAACAGTGTGCAACTTTGGAAAAATATATGGACGTATGGAGTATTTATTTTGCATGGCCAAGTGTCTCATCTTACTATGCGTTTTTAAGTGAGCATATTAATAATACAAGCTAACATTTTTGAAGATTCACTCTGTGCAGGACAAAGGTCTGAGAGTTTCGCAAATATAAACCACTTTTTCCCTCACAAGAGTCTTTTAAGGTACGTGCTCTTAGTAACTCCATATACGGGTGAGAAAACTGAGACACAGAAAGTGAGTAACAGTCTGAGGTCACATAACTAGAATGTGACGGTGACAGGAAGAAGTCCAGGCCCTTAGCCATGAACCTAAGATGAAGAGGAAAGAATAACTGAAATGCACTGTGTAAATAAGTTAGGAGGCAACATCGCTCACACATGTGAACAAAGAAGAAAGAGTAAAGTCCAACACGCCTCCATCAAAAGGGGTTGCGGGCAGAGTGAAAAAGGTGCAGGGACAGAGAGGTACAAAATAGTCATGGGGATGCGAAGGATAGCACAGGGAATGTAGTCAATAACACTGTACTAACTATGTATGGTTCCAGATGGGCACTAGACTTATTGAGGGACCACTTGGTAAGTTATATGAATGTCTGATCACAGTATGTTGAAACTAATAGTGAATATCAACTGAAATAGAAAAACATTTTTTAAATAAATAAAAATAAACATCCAGTAGTCTGGTAACCACAAGAACAAAATCAGACCTTTGTGCTACCTCATTCTAAAACCACTGAAATCTTTAGTTCCGTAATATGCTTACTCATGTAACAGATATTTACTGAAGTCCTACTCTATACAAGGTAATCTGCCCGATGGAATGAAGCCGAGTGCAGCTTTCCCAAATTAGCTCTCCGGGGCTCGAAACTGCTGTGAGTCAGGGGCAGGAGCCTGACAAAGCAACAGCAGATGCCCTAACCACATCAATTTGCCTTCCTTATTAGTGTATGAACGAAACTGCTCCTACTTCCTTATTACTGTATGAACTAAATTGCTCTCCTACTTCTGCGATCCCATCTTTTCTTAGGAGACCAATGGTATTCACCTTCTATGGAAGAATCTGCGTTAATATAGGCCACACCACGCTCCTGAAGGAGTCTGGAATTCTCCTATAATATGAAAAAAGGAAAAGCATGAACATACAGCCATACCCCCCTCCTTAAAAAAATGCACACCTCCATTAAATGTGTGCAGGTTTCTGAACTGAATTGGCCCAAATTATCCACAAATTTCACATATAAGATTATCAAAATTATTCATTTGAAAGAATTTCAATAAAAAAATATTGGTAAGAATAACAAGTAAAACATTTTTTTTATTTTTTTTATTTTTATTTATTTTATTTATTTATTTTTTTTATTTATATGTTACAAGTAAAACATTTTTAAGGCTAAAATGTAAGCTAAAACTGTCCACATTCTTAACCTGGGAAAAGGAAAGGAAGTTGATGTCTTAACCATAGTATAGTTTATCCCTCAAGAAATTCTCTTAGTAAATATGAACGACCTAAGAGATCCTTTCAGTGGAAATCTTCTCATGAATATCTTATTATTTAAGTACAGAATCTTACCTGATTCACGGGGAATGAGTTATTTCAAATATACACGTTAAAATATGTGAATATCAATGTTCTCTACCCCGAAATATGAAGTTCTCCGGTAGGATGCCACCACCTACTGGTCAACATTGACCATTGCAATTTTAAAACGAAAGTGTAGCAGTTTCTTTTGAGACCTCAAATGGATTCTGAATCTCTTAAATATGCAATTTCCTAAGCATCTTGAATATAAGAAAACAGAAAAAAAATGCGACTCTACATGATGAAAACAGTTTGAAAGAGACAAATCACAATCTTAACATATTTAAGTTCTTCCTGATGCCAACATAAACTTTCTTGTCTACAGAAATACTACTTGTATTTTCCCCCCAAAGAAAATTGAAGGTTACAGGGCTTCCCATAATTTATAAGCATAACAGGAGCCCAATAAATACTAAATGCATGACTTGAAGTGAATGGAATCAGTGTCAACTTTGCATATATTTATAGCCAACGCCTATTACACAAAGCCAACAATATATGCAGGTAAAAATTACTTTCCAAGGGGCCCCATAAATATTATATGGCGGGACTTTATGCCTCACTCTTAGCATGATTTAATTCAGAGGAAGTCATTATGATATAGAGAAGATAGCTGTGAAAGATACACCTTACTATACAAACTCAAGGATTATTTCAATGTGCTTAGCTTTAGGAGCTAATGTGGAAAAGGTAATAGAAACATGGTATCTTATTTGCTGTTGGGTTTCTAGTGAACTTACTTAGCTCCTTTCACACTCCCAGAAAATAAAGTTATTTTGGCAAATGACATCAACTGGCTCTGAAACGTTCAAATGGAACTTAGTTCTTTGGTGGCAAAGATATTTTTATTGTTGGTTTTTGAACATGGATATATTGCTTCACTGGATTCATGTGTCACGTTCACATCCTTGAGAATTAAGTTCGAACTGCTGTCTCATTATGAAAATGTATATTATAGCAAACGATCCACTAACCTCTGCCCACTCCGTAGAACCAAGAAGACCAAATTCTTCTGCATCCCAGCTTGCAAACAAAATTGTTCTCCTAGGCCTCCAGCCTAAAATAGTATGTACGTACATATTAATGCTGAAAATAATGCAAACTTTACCCAACAGGTAAAACCCAACAGGAAAAACAACAACAAACAAAACCACGGATTGTTTAGGTTCACAAAGATTGGCCGAGCATAGGAAACCATCTGTGACCCACAGCTGCCTAGAGGGGAAGAAGAGAGTGCTTGGTGTAGCCTGTGTTTAGAGAGCAGATACAATAGAGAAAATCCTTGACAGCTCTTCCTGTTTGTTGTTCCGGCGTCATGTGATTGTTCAGTGCCAGCTGGCTGTATGATTTCACTCTACTGTGCCAGGATTCCTCAACAGAAGCTCAGTTAACAATACCAATGTCTGTGGCTACTGAAACCTACATAAAATTCAACAGGAAGATAGTATGGCTTGGAGTCACACTGGTGTGAAAGAAAGATCTATGTCAAAACCCTGGTTCTTTCACTAACTAGCAGTATGAGCAACGGAAAGCCATTCAAACTTACTGAGCCTCTGCTTCTTCATCGGTATGCCAGGAACAACAAGGCAAGGATTAAGTTGGATTGTTGGAAGGATTAAGTGATTAGTATTTATACATATAGCACTTATTAAGTGATCCAAAGAGGTAAGTTGCCATTATTTTAGTAACTATTTCATTTTTGCTTATTCAGAAGATGTATCCCTATATGAGCTGAGTTCAGTGTTTTATTTTTGTCACGTTTCTTAATAGCATCATTCAAATTTCATTTAATATTATTCTTTATCTTTGCATTCTTTGGCACACTCTCGCATGATCCCAGTGATTTTTTGTGCTTAACACAGGAAACCTTACAAAATCATGAAAGTTTTTATAATAATATTAAACACTACCGAATTCATAAACTATGCAAATTCAGGTCTCCCTAATTTTTTTTTCTAAAAATATAACATAGTTGTGTGGGGGGAAAAAATAAAGCACCTTTACACTTTATTTTAAAGAGAGACAACATGGTTTTGTGGACTGGTAGCCAGAAATTTGAGTTTAAGCCCTGGTTCTCTGTCTTTGCCACATACTAGCTATAGAACCTTGGGTGAGTTCTCTGGTTCTGTAAACCTTGGTTATCTTCATTGTAAAGTGAGAATAGAAATAAGTAGGTTAACTTCTCCCTGGTGGCTATGAGTTCCAAACAGATAGCACATGTGGAAGCTCCGTTTCTCTGAGAAAATAAGTATCATGCAAACTTAACATATTTTTTAGTGTTGTTTTCTTGTTGCTAAAAAAAAGGGGGGGGGGATCACATTTATAGCCCCAGCACACCTTGTTCACAGGGTCAATAAACAGAGTGGACTTTCTGCTTTTATTGTATAATAATTATTTTAAAAAGCAACTACTTAAACTAAACTTTATTTGGATTTTATATGAAAATTTAAAATGACTAAAGTAATGGTGCTAAGAGTATAAACCTAAATTCTGGAGAGCAATCCAAAGCTTGGGGTTTACGGATATGCAGATATTGAATTTTTGACAGTTTCTCATTAGTCGAGAAGACCAGTATTTTTCTGAATAAGCTCTGATCTCCTCAGTTACTTAGCACACTTGACTTGAGATGTGAGGCTGGAAGAGCCTGTGAACTTTTGCTCACAGTTCCCAGGCCAGGAAGCTTTGGCTTATGACCTAATTCTGGTGTGTTCTCTTCTGTGAGGAAAACCATCTCTATCTTCTTAGTTGCTAAGAGCTACCACTTACATGTAATTCCTTTATTTCAGATTATAGTGTAATATATAAATATTAATAAAGTAAATATTACTGTATAAATGCAAGCATGAATAAGCAATATAACTAACCAACCTAAGTAATACAGCCCAGTTCATTGAAAGTTATTCTGTGCTACTACTAAGTACACTAGGCTATTCAGATGACACAGTCTACATGTACCCTGTCAGTTCACCCTTCACACAAACCTATGATGTGACATTTTTACACTCATTCAACAGGGAACTAAGCTGAGACTCAAAGAAGTAGTATTTTTACTCTTCACTTACATTAACTTCTTTTTTTTAAAAAAAAATAATATTCTATTGATTTTCCACAGAGAGGAAGGGAGAGGGACAGAGAGCCAGATACAATGATGAGAGAGAAACATTGATCAGCTGCCTCCCGCACACCCCCCACTGGGGACGTGCCCGCAACCATCCCCGACCGACCTGAACCGAACCTGGGACCCTCCAGCCCGCAGGCTGACGCTCCATCCACTGAGCCAAACCAGCTCTAGTGTTGCAGAAAGACCAAAAAAACTAAGCGACGCTTTGAAGAGGTGGAGAAATCAGTTTTAATAACACGCGCCTGGTCTCTGGGGAGTCCAAAAATCCCAAATCCAGAGCACCCTAACATGCAGAAATCTTGCTTATAACTGCCACTCGAGTTATTGATTTGCAAATATACTCCCCCGCCCCCCAAGGCCCTGAAGGGAGAACTCTTTTCATCTAACCTACCCCAGGTGTCTATAGGTGCCAGCCTCAGAACAAAGCCCCCCTTCCCTCCCGCAGGGCAAGGCTTTGTTCGGTTTTAAGGCTCCACATTCCTTTCAAGACCAGTTTCCTCCTCACTGGCACATTACCTTCTTTTTTCAGAATTCCAAAACTCCTCACAATTTCGTGAACAACAGCTGCTCCACTCTGAGGGTCAATGCCACCAAACACCCATGAGTCACGGTGACCTCCAAGAATGACATATCTGTCTAAGAAGCATCATTACAAAATTACTTGTCATTCCAAATTGGTAACAAACCACATTGCAAATGATTCCAGAGCATCTGATCACAGAGCATCAAGACTCAAAGGAAGCGCTGGCAGGGTAGCTCAATTGGTTAGAGCATTGTCCTGATGCCAAGGTTTCCAGTTTGGTCCCCAATAAGGGCACATGCAACAATCAACCAATGAATGTGTAAAACAGTAGATCAACAGACTGATGTTTCTCTCTCTCTCTTTCTCAAATCAATAAATTAAATTTTAAAGAAAGACTCGGAGGAAGATAACAAGATTCCTAAACATGAGTGTAAACACATAATGTATTTTGTTCTGATTTTGATGCATGAAGAAAATATGAGTGATAAACAAATGTATATTATTATAGTAATTATAAATATATATGTCATGATAATTAAGTATAACATTAACTATTCACATCTTTACATAATTTTCTATTACTCCTGTCTTACCTACTTACCTCTGTTTCCAGAATTTTCAGATTAAGAGAACACAGTGGCCACATACCAAGTCCTCCACTTCCTACTCCTATATTTATTTTCAAGATTCAGGTCAAAGATTTTCCTCCTTTATGAACCATTCCTAGTTTCCATGGGAAGAGGGAATTGCTTCCCTACCCAGCCCTTGGGCAATCTTTTCATATCTGAAAAAGTATTTACCACACTTAAACGTATGCCCCCCCGGCCCCCCCAGCCATTAGCTCCTTATTCCCAGATATCTTTTTTTTTTAATCCCACCATCCCCAACGCTTAGCATAGAGCTGGCAAAAAAAAAAAAAAAAAAAAAAAAGAGAGAGAGAGACTCAGTAAAATTCAACAAATAGCCAGTTATATGTTGTTTAGTTTTCATTGGAGCTTATCAACATTCTTGATCACTGATGTAAAGCACTGGCTGCTTGTAAGAAAGATACACAATTTAATTATATCTATTTTGGTAAAAAATATATATAACTCAATAATTTTTAAGGAACTGGAGCATAATGAAGTAAGACTCTTCATTGGATATATTAATCCCCAGATCATCTGAAATCCTTGGGAAATCATATGTCTATATATTTCATCAACTTCAATGTAAAAAAAGTATTAATTCAAAATTACTTCAATTTTCTGAGTGCTATCTCTTTTTAAATACTTTTTAATTGATTCACAGGGAGGAAAGGAGAGGGAGAGAGCGACAGAGAAACACTCATGTGAGAGTGAAACATCGATCAGCTGCCTCTGCACGCCCTCTACTGGGGCTTCAACTGGAAACGCGGGAATGTGCCTTGACCAGAAATCAAACCAACTGCGTCCCAGGGGCCAGAGCTCCAGCGCCACCTTTTATAGAGATATTAGTAATTATCATGAAGATATTTACCCATGCGAAACTATATGGCAAACAAATCCACAAAACACCAAAAATCCATCTCTCCCTGTGTTTCCTCCCTTGATCCTCTAAGCAAAGCGTGCATACTTTATCAGCCTAGCCCCACCATTCACTTCCCTCTCTCTCTGTGTTAGCAACATATATTACAGTACAAAACTACCTCATATTTATGTATTTTGTATTTCCATGAGTTCCATCAGGGCAAAGAGTTGCTTTGCTTTGTGCACCCGATAGCCCCATAGCTTGGAGCAGTACGTACCTGGCAAAGAAAAGTTGCTCGTTTGCTACGTGCTGATTAACTTACCTGGTTCCACTGCTCCTCGGAGCGTCCCAATCACATTGTAAATTCTTGTCACTTTATTGTTGGAATGGATGTGCATCTTGACTTTTCTAATGCGAACATAAAGAACACATTAAAAATTACTGGTTAACAGATGGCCACCCACGATTTCTAAATCTTACATTATTGTTTGTAAGATTTCTAAAGGCCCACAGGCGAAAATGACATTCGCCACCTGGCCGACTACAATGATGTAAGTGTTGTCTCTTCAACCTGTGATTTTGTTTCCTGGTGATATTAGGTAGGTTTTACTTTTTTAAATCATCCTCTATAGTTGCATATTTTTAATGGAAAAAAAAAAAAGGTGTCCTTCCCCTAAAATAAAAAGAAGCTCTTAACTGTGTAGAGAAGTTTCCAGTAAAGCCAGGTCCAACATTGTAGGGCACTTTGAGACTTCCTTTCCAACTGCTGTCTGGAGGTGCTGCTCCACCCATTTTTCTATTGAACACAAAAAGTATTAATAGCTGAAGGCAATTTTGAAGTTGCAAGTTAAAATGTCAATAAACTTGCTTTCTTGAGTGTCTGTTCATAATAGTCTCTATGAGTCAGCAAGAGTGCAAAGTGCTTTGTAGATAATATGCCATTTAACTCTTTACAGCAGTCATGGTCTGTATGACTCAATTGGTTGGTCATCTTCCTGTGCACTGAAAGATTATGGGTTCGATTCCCAGTCAAGGCACATGCCTGGGTTTTGGCTCGATCCCTGTAGGGGGGTAAGAGGTGTGCAGGAGTCGGCCAATGAATGTTTGGCTATCACATCCATGTCTCTCTCTCTCTCTAAAATATCTTTAAAAACAAATAAACCCTTACAACTCTTATGAAGTCAGTGTTATCATTTCTACTTCACAGATGAGGAGCCTGAGGCTTAGATTAGGTAACACAGCAAAGTCATACAATACAATTTTGCATACAAACCATCAAATAACATGAGTGGTGATTTTTACAGTTTTACATTACAAAAAGAGTGTAATCAATAGTCTAAAGAGAAAATAATTAAGTATGCCTAATTAATATTAGGCAGGTGAAGAAGAATATATACACATGCTTGGTTATACATAAAATATTTCTACAATGATATATTCCACACTAATAACATTGATTACCTTTGGGGTGGAAAAGGGTAAAAGGGAAACTTTTTAATGTATACTCCTTTGAATTTTGAACTGTGCTTTTATTTCCTTTTACATAATTTCAATTACATTATACATTGTTTTGAAATCTATTTTTTCTCTTAACATATAGCATATCCACGTTTCCATACCAGTTAAGTATTCCGGTACAATGTGCATTTTAATGGCATCCAGTACTATCATAGCCTATGATGTATTTGACTATTCATCAATTATTGAAGATCTATGTAGTTTACAGTTTTCCACTATCAGAAATAATGCTAAAATTTCATTTATGCACTTTTATCTTTTAAATACCATGAATATTTAGACTTTATAAACATATTTAGACAAAAGCATAATCCATGTTGCCCTAAAAATCTGTGCCCAACCCTGAATCCTAACCCTGTGGTAAAGCTAAGATATAAAAAGACAAGGGTGCTATTATTTAATGTGCCCTTACATTGGAGGGATCCCTCCAACTCTCTGATGCAGACACGAGAAAGCAGGGTGAGAAAGGGGAAAGCGTCCCAATGCCAGGTTAAGCAATAGCGCATTTGGAGGCATTTCGATAGCGAAAGCATAGGGGGAAGAGGAATAGAAAGGAAAACAGTATGGAAATTGTGATCAGTGAGTTACTCCAGGTCCTCAAGAAGTTGACAGTAAGAGGATTAGATGGGTAGGAGATTTATTAGCGGAGAGACCCCTGAGAAAAATAGCAAGAAATATAGGGAAGACTGAGAAAGCCGCCGGACTCCTTTGCAGGTCTGATATGGGGTAAAAAGAAAGGGAAGAAGAAAAGAGTGCTGCGTGGTAGCATCGAGTTGAGCAAGAATGTTTGGGGAGTCCTCGGCCAAAACTTCCCATCAGAAGAGCCCGGTGCTTTCCATAAGGGGCCTGGGTTCGCATCCCTGAGGCGCTCAGGCAATGACTGGAGCAGCTGTGGGAAGCGTGGCCCTGACACAAACAGGGTGATGCGTTTCAAGGCACAGTGGCTGCAGCCATTGCTCAGTTATGCTCCCTGCTTTCGGAGACCTGAGAGGCTCATTTTCATGGCTGTCACACAGGACATACTGATAGGCAAAGTAAATTCTAGAACAGAACCATTATTGTATAAAATGGTGATACGACTAAGTGCTTCACCCACCTCAGAGAATTTCAATATCAAATAATAGAGATAAATGGTTAAAAATTAAAAGCTGCCAATAAAGAGAAGTTCACCCTTTGATTGTTTCTTACAAACTTACTCCAGGAGCTTCTGCGCATCAAAGTATCCAATCGGATGAACAGGAATACTTGGAAGGCCCACAGCCTCTGGGATTTCACGTCGATAAGCATATTCTGAAAGAATAAAAGTCAGCCCTTTTCAAAATATTTTCTGTAAGTCGTGTTAAACATATTTTCACATTGCATCTACTGGAATCGTTGACATTAAAAGGCAGTCAATTTCACATGTTAACCAGAATGCAGAGAGGCGGAAACTCTCACATAGTGCTTGCGAGAGTGTAAAATTATGCAGTCACACTGGATAACTCTTTTGAAAAGCAATGTTACGCAGAAATGTGGACTCTGGCACAGGATTTGTGTTTCTCAGTCATAAAGATGGAAACATATATCTCCACAAAAAGACTCATGCAAACTGCTCATAATAGCCCCATTTATCTTAACCAAATACTGGACACAGTCCAGGTGTCAGTCAACAGGAGAATGAATAAATAATCTGTAATATAGTCCCACAATACAGTGCTACTCATCCGTTAAAAGAAACAAATTACTGCCCTGGCCGGTAGCTCCATGGTTAGAATGCCGGCTTGCCCACCAAAGAGTTTTGGGTTCAATTCCATATCAAGGTCATGAACTTGGGTTGTGGGTTCCACCCCCAGTCCCTGTCAAGGTGCATGCAGGAGGCAACCAATTGATTTGTCTCTCTCTCACATAGATGTTTCTCTCTCTCTCCACTTCCCTCACTTCAACTCTCTCTAAAACTCAATGGAAAAAATATCCTTGGGTGACAATTAACAACAACAAAAAGGAACAAATTGCTAATATAACATGGATAAATCTCAAATCATTATACTGAGTAAAAGCAGCAAGGCATAGAAGAATACATACTGTTTTATTCATTTTATATTAAGTCCGAAACCAGGCAACTAACCAATGGTTTACAACAGACATACAACAGAAAGTCATCATGGTTGCTTCTGAGGGTGCAGTAAAAACAACCAGAACTTTCGAACCTCATGGAAGTAACCTATATTTTATATTGAGTAACAGAGCTGTATGCGATTTTTATAATTTATTGAACTGAACTCTACAGATCTGTGAATTTTAGTGCTTGTAAACTCAACTTCAAAATAGAAACATACATTCTATCATTTCTTTAGATTTTAAAAAATAAATAAAAACAAATTTTTTTTTCTCTCCAAAATTAAATTATCCACTGAGAACCTCACATGATGGCAAGATCTTTTTCTTTTTATGAGTAAAATAACAATATGTCACGTGACATTTGTTTTAAAATTCTCTAGAGCAATAACAATAAATAAACAAATAAATGGGGATGAACAGATGACGTAAGATTGAAAATTGACTGTTGATAATTATTTTTTATCATGCGTTATATGTTATATGTTATGTATAATATATATGTTTGAACTGTTCCATAGTAAAAAATAAAAAATAAATTTTTTAAAGATAGAGCAGGCCTTGGTCAAGTAGCTCAGTTGGTTAGAGCATTGTCCTGATATACCAAGGTTATGGGTTTGATCCCCAGTCAGGGCACATACAAGAAATCAATGAATGTATAAATAACGGGAACAACAAATTGATGTTTCTCTTTCTCTTTCAAATCAATAAATAAAAGTCAAAATATATTTTTTTTAAAAAGAAATACAGCACCAAAGGGAACTCAATAACATTACTTTCCTTCCTAAAAAAAATATCATGTTATGCCCTGACTGGTTTGGCTCAGTGGATAAAACATTGGCCTGCAGACTCAAGGGTCCCAGGTTCAATTCTGGTCAAGGGCATGTACCTTGGTTGCGGGCACATGCCCAGTAGAGAGTGTGCAGGAGGCAGCTGATCTATGTTTCTCTTATCGATGTTTCTAACTCTCTATCCTTCTCCCTTCCTCTCTGTTAAAAATCAATAAAAATATATATCATGTTAAATTAGAGGGTAACATAAGTCCCAGCATATTTTATTATGTGATTTACAAAGTCAAGATACATAAGCTTTAGAGGAATCTACAATTTGCTAAAGAATTAAAACACACAAAAAAAAACTTGGCAACAGATTTTATTCAAGTTATACACCTCAGTTAGTTTTAAGCCACACAAACTAAGCACATTCAAATGAATTTGCTCCCTTTGTTAATGATCTACAGCTGTACAGGGAACTATTTCAGCACCAGACAAGCATGTGGACTCTGGAGCCAGACTGCCTGCCTTTGAACCCCCACTCCTCATTTTGTGGTGTCATAATCTGGGGCACACTGCTTCCTTCTCCTAACCTCATTCCGTCCTCCGTCAAATAGAGAGAACAATACTGCCAAGCTCGAAGGGTTGTGAATGCAGGTGAAGAACTGGCCCTTAGGAAACACTACTTGAAAGTTACCACTATTATCTTTATATCGCAAAGATGCAATAAGCATTTTCTGGAATCTGTGTTCTAAATGTCTCGTTTCAGGGGGTTATAGAACTTCTGTTCTACTATCCTTTGTCCACGATTGTAAAATTCCAAAACTGTGAAAACTATGTATTTGGAGGAGAGTCACTTCGCAACACAATCCGATTTGACTTAAATTCCTTTGACAGCAAAATCTGACTTAAGCAGACACAGGCTACTCATACTACTTCTTTAACCCAGCTTGGTGTGATTATTCGTACATTTTGCTGCAAAAATATATGCTTGTCCCAGCTTCTCTTTGAGTATTACGCAATGTATGGTATATGCACCGTATTACTTTTAAATGTTTGAATTCCAAAGCCCATCAAGCCCAAGGGTTCCAAACAAGGGATAAGGGAACTGAATTCATAATATTCAGAGTTCAAAACTCTTTAATTTTTCTTTAATTTTTTTTAAAATTTTCTTTAATTTTTTTTCTTAGATGCAAAGAGAATAAGAAGAAGACATGCTATGCTGTCAAAGGAAGTCCTTTCATAAAGTATTAAGTTTCTATGATGATGAAGGCCTGGTTGCTCACCATTTGCTGGGTAACCAGGTGTGAGAGGGTCACCTGCACCATTAAGATTTAAGACATTGCCACGCTGGACACCGCCTCCAGGAAGATTCCAACCATCTGGATAGGACGCCACCCCAGGAGCAAAGTAATCAGCAGGGTCTGAGTACAGAATGATTCCCCTGGCCCCCGCTAGCTGAGCATTCTTAACCTGTGAAACACAATGTCTCTTACTTCAGGTTAGTTGTTCCAAATCTGGTTATATCAATTCTCAAAATGATCCTTAAGTAAGTAACAAACTTTTTATTTTTTATTTTTTTACCATTAGACCTACAACAAAGAATAATTCACAGAAAATTGGCTTTTTCCCACCCTACTACAGGCTCTAAAGTGTTAGCCCTAAAAGTAACACATGCAGATAATGTACCCATTAGTGGTAGCAAGTACTTGCTGTTTTCTTCCACTAGTGTAAAAGCACAACAAGCCTGCCAGATAATTTTAAAAATTGCTATGTATATATAAACTGGTTTCTTTCATTATCTATACCAATTCATATTAACACATTGCAGATGGAGCACAAGAATTCTCATGTTTTCTGTTCTAAGGCTTGTGGTCAATCACAGGAATTCTTTGAAAAGATATTAGCTTGTAAGAACATGTAATACATACCTTTGAAATGCAGTGGGTATTTAATTTTAAAGCATACTTTTAACATCTATGTAAAACGTTTTTTTGTTCTCATTCAATAGAAACTTATCTGGCCACTGGGTAAAGCTAGCAATAAAACTACTGGTCCACAATGTGTTAAAATCAAATGTGGTAAATATTTTCAAAGTTAATCTATATATATAAAAGCCTAAGCAATCATTACAACCAAACAACCAGAACGACTGGTTGACCAGTCTCTATGATGTGCACTGACCACCAAGGGGCAGATGCTCTGACCAGTAGGTTAGCTTGCTGCTGGAGTCTGGCTGATCAGACTGAGCAAGATGGACTGGACATGTCCTGGAGCCCTCCTGCGGTCCCTTCCCAGGTGGCCAACCTCCTGCGTCCATCCCCTGCCCTAATCGTGCACCAGTGGGGTCCCTCAGTCTGGCCTGCACCCTCTCTCATTCTAGGACTTCTCAGGGGATGTCTGAGAGCCAGTTTCAGCCCGATCCCACAGGCCAGGCCAAGGGACCCCAATGGTGCACGAATTCATGCACTGGGCCTCTAGTATTGTCATAAAAGCTGCCAAATCAAGGTTAACAACAAATCCAGCACACACTTCTTTGTAGACCATAGGCATAATTTGTAAGCACAGAAAATATCTGCTCTGTCCTCCATGATCTATCACACTAGCCACATTGCAATGGCCCATCAAAACCCTTGTCTAGCCCAGCCAGCATGGCTCAGTGGTTGAACATCAACCTATGAATCAGGAAGTCACAGGTTCAATTCCCAGTCTGGGCACATGCCCAGGTTGTGAGCTTAATCCTCAGTAGGGGGCATGCAGGAGGCAGCCAATCAATGATTCTCTCTCATCATTGATGTTTTCTATCTCTCACTCCCTCTCCCTTCCTCTCTGAAATCAATAAAAAAATATATTTAAAAAAAACAAAAACCAGGTCTATGAGCTAGCAGAGGTGTCCTAATTATAAAGTGGGCATGTTACAGAACATGAGAGGATCATAATCCTCAAAAAGTTTTAAGGACATGATTCTACACATATGACACAATATAACTTTATATTTGTGGAGAACAAAAAGGAGATGATTCTTACCTTATTTCCTCTAAAAATTTTCCCATATCTGGCAATAACAATCTTCCCAGAGCAATTGATTTTCATATCCCGCTCGAGTTTAAAGAAGTCTTCTGTTCGTGCATAGTTCACATACACTAGATCACCCTGTTGGGATCATGCATGACTTAGAACAAATAAAACTGAATACAGGCAAGTTGCTCTGCACTATTTCACGTCTTTTGAAATAGGGAAGAGGCAAGAGCACACAAGGGGGTCAGAGAAGCATGAGCCTCAGATAAAAGATTCAGGGAGAAAGGACTTGAATTCAGAAGGCAATTAGCTGGATTTGACATAGGAATTTAACAGTAAGCTTTTTTGTTTGTTTTTTAATATATCTGTCTCCTCTATAGCAGCTATAAAGCCATAGAAGTATTCCCCAGGAAGTAAATATATATAAATATACACATTGCTGTATGCAATTTAAAGGGCTCCAGACACCTTAGATTAAGAAGTCCTTGATGAGAACTTTATTCTCTTTAGAGCATATTCAGAAACGGTAGCTTAATGGGTCTTTACAACCACTAGGTAGGGGAGAAAGGTTGGAGGTCAGGTAATATCACTGCGCCAAGGTCTGGCTTCACATCATTAGTATGATTATGTGCAAGTCTTACAACATCTCTGAGTTTCAGTATAGTCACATGCCACATAACAATGTTTCGGTCAGCCAGGACGGCACAGACAACAGCGACATACCATATAGTGTAGGTGTGTCATAGGCTCTATACTATCTAGATTTGTGTAAGTGCCATTTACACAATGACAAAATCGCCTAACAACGCACTTCCCAGAACATGTCCCAAGTGGCATTTATAAAATGGTCTTTTAGATTAGATCAATAGTCTTCAAAGGTATTTTGCTCACCTACTTCCTATACTGACTTTAAATGTAATATTTTTAAGTTGGCATCTACAATTTTTTATCATACCTTTAAGGAGTTGTAAATGATGCAATTTTCAGTATATAAGTATTAACATTTTTCAAGGAATTTTTCCTCACTTTTTGTGTCCAAAAATATTAAAGACTATTATGATTTACTATTCAATATCATTTTAAAAATACAGAAACACACTATTCTCATTAGTCAGAATTTTATCATTGTGTTTCCTCTTGAACTTCTGTCCCTCTTCCCCCAATACATTCTCCTCGAAAGGAAAATGTATCTGTGCTGGGCACTGGCACGTGCTGCCAGATTTCCCTTCAGTGAAAGATTCTTGCTCCAGCTGCAGGGAAGCCTCTCAGCAGACAGCCTTCTGGTGTCAGCTCCTTGCTCAAGGTTTGCTACAGACAGCCACCTTGCTCAAGTCATGTCCTTTTATAGAATGCAACACGTTCGATGACTGCTTGACGTGGAAGTGTTAAGACCCGGACATCTTAGTCCAATGCAGGCCTAATGTGATGGGCAATTAGGACTCCAGAGCTGCCCATCACGTCAGCTGAGGGTGTCTGTGAGCTGGCATTGAGGTGAAACTCCTCCCTCTGCTTAAACCAGCTTCCTTCCCCCCCCCCCCACCCGCTGCCAAAAATATCAGTCCCAAGAGAATACTTCCTAACTAACATCTTGCATGTTAAATTCCATTTCAGTCTCTAGGTATGCTTGAAAGTATTTTATTAATGCTGGCAAACTTCCCTTGATTAACATGTAAATTGAATTTTTAAAAATATGTATTTCCTCCCAGGCCAGAGTTAGGAAGTGGTTAGGGCATTGGCCCACACCCGAAAGGTTGAGGATTCCATTCCCAGTCAAGGGCACATACCTAGGTTGCAGGTTCAATCCCCAGCCCAGGTCAGGGCGGGAGGCGGGGAGAAAGGGGGGCAGACATTGGATGTGTCTCTCTCACATTGATGTTTCTCTATCCCTTTGTCTTTATCCCCTACCCACCCTCCCTTCTACTCTTACTAAAAATCAATGGAAAAATATCCTTCGATGAGGATTAACAAAACAACAAAAAAGTGTTTCCTATGACAGGCGCCCTGTGTAATGAAAATTCTCTAGAAGTAAGTTATAATAATAGTAGTATCTAATTGAGTGTAGCAACATCATTACAATTTTTTATAAATAGTACTTAAGCATCAGATTGTACTTGAAAAATATCTCTTGACACTATGGAATATTAAAAATTAAAATATTAAAAATTGTTCATCTGTGAATGAACAAATTACTGCTAGAATGAGACAGGACTCAGCATCAGTTCTGTTCACATTTCCTGTTTTTAGATAAAAGTTCTCAGAAACCTTGGGAAAGAAACAAAAAAAAATTTGTCACGAAATCTTCACTAAATTACTTAAATTCCTTTCAAGTTATAACCCCCAAATCATGCACTGATCTATTATCCAAGTTAATTCCAACAATGCCAGTAGGAAACTCAATTAGGCTCAGCTTTAATTTTGTTCCATTGCAAACCATTTGATTTGTCAAATCATCTGTTACCCAGCCAGCTGTTGGAATCTTGCACTACCATCTCTTTGTGTGGAGCCCCAGGGATTTTTTTACAAATAAAAAATATGCTTTATATTGTTTTAGAGTGGGTGGATGATGGCTTCCATTAACAAGAGAAAAAAATGACTATAATAAGGAGGTGGTGACAGAGTCCCAGCAGGATCTCACCACAGGCTAGTTCCCACTTCCATCAGAGAATACACTGAGAAATGGATGATGCAACTCATCTCTTTCAAGTGGTCCCACGCCTGCCTTTGGAAAGCTTTCACACATTCTAGCTTGTCCAAGACGATTTCTCACATCTTTGCTTCCTTCTTTGACTACATTTCTCATGGCATACGCATAACAAATTTATGGCAGATACTCAGATGAAGTTGTTTCCAAGTGTATTCTAAGATTTAACAAATTTGTTTATTATGTGCGCAGTAGAGTTCTAGGAATTAGAGATAATGCCAAATTCTTGGCCTTGAAGGAACTTACATTCATGTGGAAGGAGAGATAAGATAATAAACAATAAAGTTACTAAGTAAATGACACAATATATTAAAAGGTGATAGGTGCTATAGAAAAATTAAAAAAAAAAGTAAATAGAATAGGCAAACAATGAACTGGGACTCAGGCAGGACCATTTTAAATTAAAAGAGGAAAGTCTATAAAGAAGGTGGCAACTGAATCTTTGCTTCAGTAAAAGGATTACTTTTATATCTCCTAATAACAATACAATGTTAATGCACTATTAATGATAATTCTATATGTCTTATTTATCTCTGTTAGGCCTCTTTGGAGTTCACTCTTATTCTAATTGTGACTACAGAGTAATGGAGCAATTTGATTTTAGTGAATTTTGTTTTAGTGTAAGTATCCTACTTAAAATTTATCCATATTTAAAGCTACTTTTTTAAATCTCTTGTAAATTTTGGCTATCTTTTGATAAATCTGCATTTTTCACAAGACAAATTATAATAAAGAAAGGACTAAAGAAGACAGTAGTTTTAAAATGACTTTGAAAATGAAAAGTGTTCTAGATATGCAAGTTGCCACTGTGAATTAGAAAAAAGCTTTGTTTTCAGACAATGACCTTGTAAAATTTACACTGCACCATTGTTCTGTGACTGGGAATAAATACAATCTTGCACTGTTAGCCTAGAATTTTCCATTTCTTTCAAGCTTCCATCTTTCTGCTCCTGTTAATAGAACACGAAACTTAGAGGCCACACGAGTGGTTTTTACAGCTTGGTTCCTGAACCCTAAGAATCAACGTCACCTGAGACCACGGGAACAAACTCTCAACCTTCATCTAGGACCTACTGAAACTCATGGGGGAAGAACCCGAATCTGAGTTTTACAAGCCCTCTGGATTATTTGATTCATGCTAAAGTTTGAGAACACCTAGATTAGACGACATTTTATGGGCACTGTCAAATTGCTAATTTCAAATAGGCTAAAGCAAAACCCAGAATTTCATACTAAAGAGGATTGAGATGAAGATTGAAAATCAACCAAAGGACTTTTATGTATCCATATAAGCATAAACAATGGACACAAAACACTGGGGGGTAGGGGAGGCTGGGGGAAGGTCAAGGAGGAAAAAAGGAGACATATGTACTACACTTTGTAATATTTTAAGCAATAATAAAAAAAATTAAAAAGAAAGAAAATTACTGACAGGAAAATACCTTAAGCATACAGACAAACAGAAATAATTTTAAAAGAATTAACACTCTAACTGGGTTACAGGGCACCCAGTGAGGCATACCAGCCAGCAAACTTATCTAATATTTGAACACACCACGAAGAATCACATGCTCCTTTGGTCTTCCCATTAATATGGAATAGCTTAAGTACACTTAAAAAATGTGAATTAATAATCTCTACAACTCTCTTATGGATAGAATAATTCTGTCAAAGTTCAAAAATTATTTATGGAGTTTTACTGATTATACTAATGTGGGTATACTTTCCTCCTTATAACTCTGAGTTCCCATCCAGAAATACAATGTTTCTTTATACATAATATATTCACTGCTTAATAAATTTCAGTGTTCTTCAACTAGTTCATTCTTATTTAACTTTAAGATTTTTAAAGTGTATTTTATATTTTATGCTTATTTTACTTATTTATGTCTATTTTAAATTAAATTTGTTATATTTTTTGCTATTATATATCATTTGTGTACACACACACACATATTTAACTCCAATGTGGTAATATTATGCTATCTAATCTAATAAAAAAGTAATATTGAAATTGACCATTTCTACGAGATGCCTAAGCCACACCCACCAGCCAATCAGAACGGCTGTATACAAATTAACCCAGCCAAGATGGAGGCCGGCAGTCACGGAGCTAGAGTAAACAGGCAGCTTCTGTTGCACCAGGAGTAAGCTGTCTGCTGGCCGGCTGGGCCTCTCTGTGCTCAAGGCAACAACATAGTTGCAACATTGTTGCAAATATAGAAGCCTCGGAGCGTTGCACCAGCGATGGAGGAAACTGCCTGCCTAGAGTCTACTAAGGCAACATTCTTTCAATTATAGAAGCCACGAACTGAAGCAGACAGGAGGCTTCCTTACCTGCCTAGGCCTCGGCTTAAAGGAACAGTGTATCAATTATAGAAGATAAACAAACCCCAAAAACCTGCTTCCAGCCAGCCCTGCTGGGACCTTAGGTCAATGGGAGCTGTGAGCAGCCTGAAAGCCTGAAAACAGCCCTCAGCCCATTACCCAGGTTGGCCAGGTACCCAGTAGGGAACTGAATCCTGAAGAGACTGTGGCCAGCCTGCAAACAGCCATCAGCCCCTCACCCAGGCTGGCCAGGTACCCCAGTAGGGACCCAAAACCTGAAGGGGCTGCGGGCAGCCTGAAAACGGCCCTCAGCCCATCACCCAGGTCGCCACACCCCAATGGGGTGAGGGTCCACACTGGGGGCCTTGGTCAGCCTACAAACAGCCATCAATCCCTCACCCAGGCTGACCAGGCACGTCAGCAGGTGGACATCCCCAGAGGAGTCCCAGATGGCGAGAGGGCACAGGCCAGGCTGGGGGACCTCCCGAGTGCACAAATTTTTGTGCACCAGGCCCCTAGTTTTTATAATAATGATGTATTCATGCTTTTTTTGTATTCCACTTATACAAACATATCACTATAAATAATGGAGGGGATTAATAAAGGAGATCCAAATTGTATAAAAATAACAATTATACAATATCAAAACTAAAGATTTATTTTAAATAAAGGGCAGTGTAAGTAATAGGTAAAAAAATAAAAGTTATTTGCGATATTTAAACTAATATGAGACGAATAACAAATATTTAAGAAACAATATTGCTGACTGCTATATTCCTTATTTTTATCTTATGTCAATTATAAAATTATTAAATAATTGCAAACATCTGTTTATGTGCTTACTTTAGGGAAAAGTTTTTCCAATATTATATTATTAGATAAAATATCAATTACTCATTCAAAGTAAGTTTCATACAACAAAAAATCCTTCTAAGTTTATGATATTTTAAAATTATATATAAGTTAATTAATCAAGTACATTTGAAAATAATAAAAATAATGTGAATTTTAAATTTCTTATTAAAATATGGCATTATCTGATATAAACTTGTCCCTATAAATCCTAATTTGGTGGGCACCTTAAACTCAATATGTCCAAACTTGAATTTGCTTCATATTAAATACTATAGCAGGAGAGAAAACTTGTAAAAAGATGCTAACAGATTATATTCAACTGTTTCAAATATAGTATTCTCATAAAAAAAAAAACACACACAAAATACTATGCAAATACCTGGGGGTTAGCTATACAATTTCAGATAACTGTGTGCACAGTGCTTTACTGGGCAAATCACATAAGACTCTCTAGAATGGACATGCATGTTCTTCATTTGAAAATGGCAACAATATGATTATTCGAATTATTTGAAAATTTCAGTGCTATACAACAGTAAGATATAGTCTTTTCATACAATAGGAATTACTTGGCAATAAAAAGGAACAAACTTCTGATAAATGCTAAAATGTGACTCTCACAGATTATGCTTTGTAAAAGGAACTAGAAACAAATGATTGCATGCTATACAATTCCATTTATATGAATTTCTAGAATAGGTAAAACTAATCAACAAAAGTATCAGGGCAATGTTTGCCTCAGGGTGTGTGAAGCTGATTGAGAAGGAGCATAAAGGCAGTTTTGGAAATAATAGCCTACACGTGGATGGGGTTGGAATTGCACAGGTATAGGCATTTGTCAAAAGTCATTAAATGTATATTTTGATTTATGCATATCATTGTAGTAAATTTTATCTTAAAAAGCACTATTAACACAATAATAAATATTCCTTTTTTTAAATAAGAAATTCTAGTTTCTTAAATGTGGAGAAGGATGAATTTGGATTGTATCAGAAAACCTTTTAATTCCCCTTAATTATTGCCTGGATGTATGAGGGGTGCTGGGGGTTTTTTGTTTTGTTTTATTGCATTGGATTTTTACCTCTGGCATTCCTTGTGGAGAGAAAGCACTGTAAGGAGGCACAGCATCTGAAATATTTTCATATCCTGGAGGAGGTGGTTCAAATAATGATGTGTTGAAAATCTAGAGAAATAGAATAATCAGAAGTAAATCAGGAAAAATTTGGATTCTACAATTAAATAAGGATAACCGTGCATTATCTCTTTTGTCAGTAGAGCGTTAATCAAACCTTCAGTATTTTGAGAATACATACCAAACACCCAGCACTGTGCTAGAAGCTATGGTAGGCTTTGAGATGAATAAATTATAGACCCTGAGAAAATCTATATATACCAGCTTTTAAGAGAAACATTTTATAATAAAAAGTAGCATTGTACGGTAATCATAGTCACTTAGAACAATGCAAAGATAATAACTTAGGAAGACATTAAATATTAAGTTCACTTCAATAACAAAAATTACATTTGGGGGTCTATATCTGATAGCATCTAGATATATAAACCACATTCACTCTGAAAAGAACTTAAAACACTGAATCAAACATAAAGTCGTATATTTTTAAGTGCATCACTGAATTGGGGGCGGGGGGGCGGGAGGTTAGGAAAGAATCAGAAGCTAAAAGAATAACATGAACACAGGAATTCTGAGATTAGCAATAAAATCACTTTTTTCCCTTAGCTGGATCTATCAAAGCCTGGGACTCCATGGGAGGGCAAAGGCATGAAAAAACAAGCGCAGAGCCCATCCAAATAATAGAGTGTAACAGGAGACCTCTGCATAAAAGCTGGGTCTTCAAAACGCAACATCCTTGCCCCAGCTGGTTTAGCCCAGCGGATAGATCATCAGCCTGCAGACTGAAAGGTCCCCAGTTCAGTTCCTGTCAAGGGAACATGCAGGGGTTTCAGGCTCAATCCCCAGTATGGGGCAGCCAATGCATATAAGAAGCATAACCAATGGACACAGACACTGAGGTGGGGGGGGGGGGTGAGGGCATGTGCCAGAGGGAAGGGGAGGCCAGGAGAAGGTCAATGGGGAAAAAAGGACACATATGTACTACTATTTGTAATACTTTAAACAACAATAAAAAAAAACACAACTAGAAGTAAACCTGTCCTACAAAAAATGATGGCTTGCAGTATAGGAGAAACAAATTGCCCTGGACGAATTCCTAATTATACGATTTTGTAGTTACTGATATACAGTATGTAAGGTCACTTACATCTTTTTATTATATGATTTTTACTCTCCCTTTTCTTCCCCTAATGCTTCTTTTCCATTTTTTTTGAGATTTTTTTTTTCATATTTTGGAAATTTGAAAAATCTGATTCATACTTAACATAGTTACAGCAAATATCAAAATTAATGATTAAAACATTCCCACAAGTCAAGGATATCTGCTATCACCACTTCTTTTGAACGCTATGCCAGTGCAGCAGTACAAAGGGTGATGGGAGTTGGGAGTGAATCTGGGCTAACATATTATACTAACCAGAGCAAAGCTACTTCTCCTGAGGCTGACAGAACCTAACATAAAACCAAACTACTATCCTCCAAAAATCCTCACATCTTCCCTATTTCTCATAATTTTTCTGGTATCCACAAAGGGTGCAAACTCATCCGAATCACTGGGAAGGATTATAAAGGAAAATATACTAAAGTGCAATAAAAATCTATCTAGAAACAAAGTCACTGCATCAGCAGTCTTTCAGCCAAGGGAGTATTCAAGCATGTCTCACTTGATTTGCCTTTATACGAATCTTCAATTTTATAGCACGACTGAGCAAGTGGATTTCAAAGCATTTATGAGTTATTCTAACAACCAAAAAATGTTTTTTAAAGTCAAGGAAATAACTTTTTTGGGGTGATCTTTTCAAAGGTCATAGATATATAGTCTTATATACCAGTGAACATTGCTCACTTTCCAAAATTCACTAATATAACCCCAAATTAACTATTCTGAGCATAACTAAAACAATTTTGGCTTACAAATTTCTATTTACTTGTTATGATAAGCCATTCAATATGTAGTTCAATTTATATTATATACTACAGGCCCGGTGCACAAAAATTTGTGCACTTGGGAGGATCCCTCAGCCCAGCCTGTGCCCTCTCACAGTCTGGGACCCCTCAGGAGATGTCCACATGCTGGCTTAGGTCCACTCCCCAAGGAATCAGGCCTAAGCTGGCAGTCAGACATCCCTAGGGTAGCCCAGGAGCCCAGGAGCCCTCCACTTGCCAGCAGGGAGTGGGCCTAAGCTGCAGTCGGACATGCTTAGCACTGCTGAGGAGGCAGGAGAGGCTCCTGCCACCACCACTGTGCTGGCAGCAGAGCTCTCCCTGTGGGAGAGCACTGACCAGCAGGAGACAGTTTCTGCGTTGAGCATCTGCCCCCTGGTGGTGTGTGTCACAGTGACCAGTCATTCCCAGTTGTTCTGTTGTTAGGGTCAGTTTGCATATTACTCTTTTATTATATAGGATAGAGGCCTGGTGCATGGGTGGGGGCTAGCTGGTTTGCCCTGAGGGGTGTCCTGGATCAGGGTGGGTATCCTGCTGGGGTGCCTGGCCAGCCTGGATGAGGGGCTGATGGCCATTTTCAGGCTACCCACAGCCCCTTCAGGGTAGGGTGGTCCTGCTGGGATGCCTGGCCAGCTTGGGTGAGGGGGGTTGATGGCCATTTTCAAGCTGGCCACACTCCCTAGTGACCCAATTGAAACTTTGTAGCCTTGAGCGGAACCCAGGTCTGGCTGGAAGCCTGGGTTACCCCTGGCAGTTCAGGCTCCTGGCCCCTCCTTGAGCAAAGGCCATAGCCTGTTGGAAGCAGGTATCTGGGATTTATTTATTTTCTATATTTGAAACTTTGTAGCCTTGAGTGTAGCCCAGGGCCAGCCAGGGCAGGCTGGAAGCTTGGCTTCCTCCATTGTCGGGAACAACCCAGGCCTCCTGCTCACTCCAGCTCCTTGGCCGCCACCATCTTAGTTGGGTTAATTTGCATACTCGCTCCTGATTGGCTGGTGGATGTAGCAGAGTGGTGGTGTGACTGAGTGATGGTTAATTTGCATGTTTCTCTTTTATTATTGTAGATTATCTCTACATAAACAAAAGTAAAAGAATGTGTCTGTAAATACTTAAAATATTTCTGGAATCTACAAAACTCTAACATCTGTTGCCTGTGGGAGGTGGAACTTGTCTGTGTCGCAAAGGAGAATAAAAGTTACAGTTTACCCTGGTCAGTGTTGCTCAGTGGTTGAACACTGACCCACACACCAAGAGGTCACCTGCTCAATTCCTGTTTGGGGGCACGCAGGAGGCAGATAATCAATGTTTCCCTCTGGCATGGATATTTCTCTTTCTCTCTCTCTCCCCCTTTACAAGGGAGACAGTAAGAGCATTTGTAGTTAGAACAGAGGGAGGAAAATGGAGCTGAACTATCAGGATGTCAAAAGATTATGCCTGAATCTGAAACACAAGCAATATAAGCATGGTATTTAAGGAAACAATGGTAAATACCAAAAGAATCAACTCAGGGAAGGGGAAACTAGGAAGGAAGCAAGGTACTTTGGAGAACTATGTGATTATATGGTTCTTTATGTGCACGTGTAACTTGGATAAAAACATAAATGAAAGTAGAGGAATCCCAGAGGGAAGATGGGGGATAGACAGGAGGAGAGATTAACCAGGGAATTTATATGCATACTAGAGGCCCAGTGCACAAAATTCCTGCACTTTGGAGGTTGGGAGGGGGTCCCCTCAGCCCAGCCTGCACCCTCTTACAGTCTGGGAGCCCTCAGGGGCTGCCCCCTACAGCCTAAGCTGTCAGTCAGACATTGTTAGTGCTGCCACGGAGGCAGGAGAGGCTCCTGTCACCTCCCCTGTGCTCACCAGCTGTGATGACTCTGGTTTCTGGCTGAGTGGGGCTCCTCCTGTGGAAGCACACTGACCACCAGGGGGCAGCTTCTGCATTGAGCATCATAGCAACTGTTCGTTCTGCTGTTCGGTCAATTTGCATATTAGCCTTTTGTTATATATGAGAGGTCCAGTGCATGAATTCGGCCTGGCCTGTGGGATCGGGTTGAAATCAGCTCTCCGACATCCTCTGAGGCATCCCGGATTTCGAGAGGGCTCAGGTAAGACTGAGGGACTCCACCGGTGCATGATAGGGGCCAGGGAGGGACGTGGGAGGTTGGCCAGCTGGGGAGGAACCGTGGGAGGGCTCTAGGGTGTGTCCAGCCCATCTCACTCAGTCTTGATAGGCTGGACCCCAGCAGCAAGCTAACCTACTGGTTGGAGCATCTGCCCCCTGGTGGTCAGTGCACATCATAGCAAGCAGTTGAGCAGCCTTAGCATATCATAGTATATTACACTTTGATTGGTTGAATGGATGACCAGCTGACCGGACATTTAGCATCTTAGGCTTATATTATATAGGAGGATTTGCATAGCCATAGTGTGGTGAAGGTCAGGTGGGGGGGAGTACTGGGTGGAGGGGGGTCATTAGGAAAGGGAAAAAAAAGAAACATGTAATACTTTCAACAATAAAGATAAATTTTTAAACAACATAAATGAAAATAAACTAGTGATATAACTTTAAAAAATTAAGAAGCTTTAGGCAACTAACACCATTCATGATAACCTCCAAAATGAAACTTCTATGTGATATGCTTATCCTATAGAATAAAGAATATGCAAATTGACCATCACACCCTCACACAAGATGGTCGTCCCCATGTGGTCAAAGATGGCCATCACAAGATGGCCGGCAGGGGAGGGCAGTTGGGGGCGACTAGGCCTGTAGGAGAGGGAGGGAAGTTGGAGGGGACCAGGCCTACAGGGGAGGGCAGTTAGGGGAGATTGGGACAGCAGGGGATGGCAGGGGACAGCAGGTGGGGGTAACCAGGACAGCAGGGGAATACAGTTGGGGGTGACTGGGCCAGTAGGGGAGCAGTGAGGCATCGATCAGGCTGGCAGGGGAGTGGTTAGGGGTGATCAGGCTGGCAGGCAGATGAATAGTTGGGAGCCAGCAGTCCTAGATTGTGAGAGGGATGTCCCAGAGTGAAGAGGGTACAGGCTGGGCTGAGGGACACCCCCTCCCCAGTGCACAAATTTCATGTACCAGGCCTCTAGAATTATATAACAAGCTTTAGGACTTGTATAAATGTTTGTAATGGCAAAAATAATGAAATGGAATAACAAAAGCAAACCTACAGTCAAAATTGGGAGTTAACAAAGAAAAAAAGAACTGGCAATTAGATATTTTCCTAATTGTACATAGACAATCCCCAAATTTGATAGATCAGGACAGAGATTTAAGCATATGTATATTTTTAACATCAATATTGACCACTAATCAAGCTAAACAAATTTGAAGCTATGTATAATTTAGAAGCCCCAGCTAAGAAAGGAAGCTATCTGGATTGAACAGGACTATTTTAGTTAATTATGGTAGTTCTAAAACTAAGGTATGCTAACTAGCAATGAATATATGAGTTCTGAGCTTTCATATTTCATAAGAAGTAGCTCAATTACGTGGATTGCCTCCACCCTCCCTCTCATTTTTGGTTGTTGATCTCAGTGGAGGATATTTTTCCACTGATTTTTAGATAGAATGGAAGGGCAGGGAAGAAACAGAGAGAATAACATGGATGTGAGAGAGACACATCGATGCCAGGGATAGAGCCCGCAACCAATGTACATGCCCTTCACCGAAATCAAACCCAGGACCCTTCCATCCATGGGCCAATTCTCTATCCACTGAGCCAAACTGGCCAGGGCTGTCTTCTCTTTAAGTACATGCCCTAACTTGCAAACAAGATTGTAAATGCTTTAGACTAGAAATGCTATAGACTTTCCCTCCAAATACATCTGAGTTCTGGGTACGGAGCTGAACACATGACCATACGACCATATGAGATGTAATAATTAAAAACCAACAAAAACTTTCTGGCTCAAATTGCACATTGCATCTCCGATTTTCCCAGCAACCCCCAACCTGTGCAGTGTCTTTTATGGTCTGAACCTCTCAGAAATGTATCAATTTTAGTTGCTTGGGAGCTTACTATTATCTCATAGTTTAAGTTAGTGTACAATACTAAAAAGTAGAAAATAGCAACTGTTATCAAATATCAATTTTTCAGAATCTTTCCAAAATCAGCATTAAATTCAAACAGCATAAGAAAGTTGATACTGGTAATGAAATATTCAAGGCACCATCCACCAGTTTCAATAATATTAATTTCTATCAATAACTAGGAAGTATTTGAAAAGAATAGATGGAGGAGTCTCTTTCCTAATCTTTTTTTTTTTTTTTTTTTTTTTTTTTTACCTCATGTCCATCTTCATCAATTATTGATATGTAGTTGAGATGAGTCTTATTTGGATAGGACAGCAGGACATCATAATGGGATAAGTCAGCAGAATCCAGGCCAAATTCTTTCCACTGAGATTGAATTTGCTTTGCAAGCTGAAAGTTTTGTTCTGTTCCTGCTAAATGCGGAATCCGCGTAAAATTACTGGTGAACAAAATTGAAAGTAGTTAGAAATTAATGTTTAGTCAGACTTTACCTCAAATCAACAACCAATTAAGGCAGCTTTACATAAAAAGACTTGTAAATGTGATACATTGAAATAGGAAAATGGTAGAATCATTGCTGCAAATAGATTTCCAAAGTGTGTTTTTAAGTTTTCATGCTTTCATTTGTGCTCATTGAAGGGAAAAAGTGGAGAAGCTGCTCTGTGCAGAGAATTGTTATGTGTGACTCAGGAGACATATCTCTGAATAGCAGATGAGGGAAGTGCCATATTCTTTCCTTCACAGCCATGACTCTTGGAACTTTCATAGAATTGCCTGTTTTATGTCACTGTACAAAATATTTGAAAGAGAAAAATATTTTCATCTAAAATACCAAGCTGTGACATGCCAAGAATTACTGGTAATTACAAGTATTTTCAATATTGAAAGTTATATTCAAATGAGAAACCTTTTGATTAGCAAGGAATAACATGAACATATTTACAATCTTAAACTGAATCTCTTGATCTCTACCCACCATGCATAGTAATACATTTAAAAAGCAATGGTGAGAATTAGTTTAACCAGGAGTATCTTTAGCAACGAATTATGTAATCAATATTTTGGCTAACAGATACAATTTTCATGAGTAGACTGAGTTCTCATTAAATATATATGTAGATGCTTTGTGTGTTTTAAATATTTTCTGCCTGGAAATTTGTTATTTCCTTGAAGATTCAGATCATTGGTATTTTCAACTTAAACTCCTTAAAGGGAAAAAAAAGAAGAAAAAGTAAAATTCCACATGTCAAAGCAACATATATCATGTAAAGACATTTATTTCTAGCTCAGTAACTTCTTGAACTTCATATATTTCTGGTTTTAAATATGGAGGTTTTACAAAAATCAATCTGCCATTCGTATGGCAATTAAAAAAAATAATAGGCAACATAGCTATGATGATCTCAATTTCAAATCTTTAATTCTACCATATATCTGAACTTCTAATTGGAAAAATCAACTGCCAAGAAAAATAACTCTCAATTTAAAAAATTCCTGTGATTACTTGTTATACTTATGTTAAAATATTTCAAATTGTATTTACAAAAATCGTATTAAAATCCCCATTCAGGCCTTAACAACTTACCTAGGTTTTATATTGCATATTTTCAAAATATAGTAACAAAAGAACATTTTTTTTTTTTTTTTTTTTTTTTTTTTTTAGAGAGAGAGAGGAAGGGAGAGGGAAAATGGAAACATCAATAAGAAACATCAACATCTATGGACTGCCTCCTGCATGCCCCCTTCTGGTGATCAAGCCAAAAACCCAAGCATGTGCCCTGACCAGGACTTGACTGGTGATCTTTTGGTTCATGAGTGGATGTTCGACCACTGAGCCACACCAGCCAGGCAAGAACATAATTTTTTAAAATGTATTTATTGGGGTAACATTCATTGGTTCACAGAATCACATAGTTTTCAAGTATAGAACTCAAGAAAACATCATTTGCACATTGCATTGTGTGCCCACTACTGGAAGCACAGTCTCTTTCCCACCCCTCCTTTGCCCACCTGCACCTACTCTCCAATCCCCCTTTTCCTCTATCTCCAGACCATTGTATCCATGTGTTATGTTTTGGTTTTTGCTTAATCCCTTCACCTTCTTTCGTAAACTCCCCCCCCCATTCCCCTCCCCTCTGTATCTGTCAGTCTGCTCCTTATATCCATGCCCCTATTTCTATTTTGTTTGTCACTTTATTTTGTTCATTAGATTCCACATGTAAATGAAATCACATGATAGTTGTCTTTCTCTGACGGGCATATTTCATTTAGCATAATAATCTCCGGGTCCATCCTTGCTGTCCCAAAAGGTAAAACAATTTTGTTTTTGCAGTCCAATAGTATTCTACTGTGAAATGTACTGCTGCTTTTTAAAAATCTATTCATCTATTGATGGACACTTGGGCTGTTTCTGGATCTTGTCCATTGTAAACAATGCTGCAGTGAACATACGGGTGCATATAGTCTTTCAAATTAGTGTTTTGGGTTTCTTCAGATATATTCCCAGAAGTAGGATCACTGGGACATAATGCAGTTCCATTTTTAATTTTTTGAGGAAACTCCAAACTGTTTTCTACAATGTCTACAGCAACCTGCATTCCCACCAACAGTGCACAAGGGTTCCCTTTTCTTCACATCCTCACCAACACTTACTTGTTCATTGATTTATTGAAGATAGCCATTCTGACGAGCCTGAGGTGATATATCACTGTGGCTTTAATTTGCATTTTTCTGATGACTAGTGACTTTTAGCATTTTTTTCATGTCTATTGGTCATCTGTATGTCCTCTTTGGAGAAGTGTCTATTTAGGTCCTGTGCCCATTTTTTAAATTGTGTTGTTTGTCTTCTTGGTGTTGAGTTGTTTAATTTATTTATATATTTTTGAAATTAACCTCTTATCAGATATATCATTGGCAATTATGTTCTCCCATTCAGTGGGTTCTCTTAATCTCTTTCTTTTGCGTGTTAAATGATAAACATTCTTGAATTCTGAACAGTTAGAACAGCCTGGTCAGGGCCGTGGAGAATAATCAAGATGCTGACTGTTTCAATCTTGCTCGAGGGTCCAAAAAAGAAATAAACAAAAGGCATTCATTTTTCTTCTTTGCTGGTCAATCCATTCCACAGGAAAGGAAAGAGAGAAGGAAGCAGGGCTAGCAGTTCTAAGAATAAATATTAACCCCTGCCAGACCTGCATTTCAATTCTACCTATTATAATTAATTACACTGAAATAGCAAGAGGCAGAGGAGGGATTTCCAAAGTTTAAGCTTCAGGGTTTCTCCTTTAAAAAGGCCCTGCCAGCCCTAACTGGTTTGACTCAGTAGATAGAGCGTCGGCCTGCGGACTGAAAGGTCCCGGGTTCGATTCTGGTCAAGGGCATGTACCTGGGTTGCAGGCACATCCCCAGTGGGGAGTGTGCAGGAGGCAGCTGATCGATGTTTCTCTCTCATTGGTGCTTCTAACTCTCTATCCCTCTCCTTTCCTCTCTGTAAAAAAATCAATAAAATATATTTTTTAAAAAAGGCCCTGCCTAAGACCTGGGAGGTGCTTCAGCAAATATTTACTCATAGTTTTAATTCTTTCAAAATTAAAATAGGCATATGTCTTTGGATTATATGTGTACACACCTATGCACATGTATGTATGTAAGTATATGTAAAACTCTTCTTATATAAAATTATAACTTGTATTCACTAAAGAATCTTTTAATCGCTATAAGGGACTTAAGTATTTTTTAATGCATGCACTAAGCAAATTTGTTTTAAAAAATGCACTTCACCCAGCCAGTGTTGTTCAGTGGTTAAGTGTCCGCCCATGAAACAGTGGTCACTGGTTTGATTCCCTGTCAGGGCACAAGCCTGGGTTTCAGGGTCGATATCCAGAGGAGGGCATGCAGAAGGCAGTCTATTGATGTTAATGTTTCTCTCTTATTGATATTTCTAGTTCTCTCTCCCTCTCCTTTCCTCTCTCTCTCTAAAATAAATAAAAAGACATACTTAAAAATAAATGACCCTCTTTGAAAAGCTAAAATTCTAGTCAACATGTATACATACATACATACATACATACATACAAATTCATTCTATACAAGGGTTTTATTTTTAGTTGCTTTACAAATACATTTTTAATTTACTCAATTACCTCTTTGGCTCTACACTAAATAGCTATTTCCGGAAATAGGAAGCTAGATTGTAAACTGTGTCACGTATATGCTCTCTAAGTTCATCCTCATCACAGCTGTATTCTTGTCCTCATGTTATAGATGCAGAAAGGAGGGCTAAGGAAGGTTAAGTATTCACTCAAAGTTACTTTGCTATCAATGGGCAAAGATGAAATGTAAAGTCAAGTTTGAATTTAAGTCCACATTTATTATTTTGACCAAAATACAGTATCTTCCTCTGAAACAGAGGAAAGTAGATTCCACTGACCAAATCCAACACATTTCCTGGTTTGGTATAGCCCACAGCTAAGAATGGTCATCACATTTCATAGATGAAAAATCAAGAGGAATAGTATTTTGTGAACTAATAATATAAAATTCAAATTTTAATGTCCATAACTAAAGTTTTATCAGAACTGCCACACTTGTTAGTTTATGCAGTTTCTAAGGTTTCTTTTATGCTATAATAGCAGAGCTGGGTTTGTGTTAGAGATTATCTGGCCTATAAAAGCAGGCCCTTTCCAGAGAGTTGATTGACTCCTGCTTTAAAACATCCAAAAGCAGTCTAGTTCAGCTGCACTACACAATCCTGTCCAGATAAAATGTGATACAAGATCTTCAACAAATAAAGCTTTTAAAAAGTCAGCATATCTATCTACATCTATCTATCTATCTAGATATAAATATATGCAATTTTGGATCAAAACTTTGAAACAGATTACATTTTCCAACAAACTGTCCATATAAACTTTCAAGTATATGCTTACTATAAGAATGTTTTGATGTTCTCAGCTTTCAGTTCATCCAAAAATGCCTTCTTCATGTTATGCTGTGGAACAACATCAGTAGCTTCATTGGAGGATTTTATAAACCATCCTGTAGAATGCATACAAATACAGAAATGAGAAGTGAGCTCATAGATGGGCCCTATTTTTCCTTATTATTATATCTACCGTATGTAAACTATAAATTGCCAATGACCTCCTGCACATTGAAATTTTCTGAAATTTAATTTTCTTGTCTACTTCTACAGAAAAAAAAACATGCACAGACTTTTAAATTATAAATCAATTTTTACATATTTTTATCTGATTTCAATGATTAGATTGCTATTATCCTAAGAAATGTTTTATGAGAAAACCCATACTGAAAATAAATGTTTCCACTAATTGGGATAAACAGGATCTCTTGAAAATTAAGGTTAAAAGGAGCCCTATATTCTTTTTCCTTAAAGTTTCTATCCCCAGGCACTGCTCTCTGCTGACCCAGAATAAGCTCTTAGTCAAAGTTTATAATAAAGTAATTATGAATATGTTTCAAGTACATGAGTTATTTCAAAGAGTTAAAGGAAACTCAGACCTGTAATTTGTTTTGGCTCAAAAACTAAAGGAAAATAAGCTAAGATTTTATGCTTTCAGTTGAAGTAGGCTTGACAAGTTCAACTTCAGAAAGCCACAGTGAAATGATAATCTCCCTAACATCTCCGCAAGACACCCAGTGCACACAAGCCAGAAGCAATGAGAAGCCAAAGACGTAGAGAAGGAAGCCCCTGTGGTCTGCTTTTAAACTCAGGGAAAGGATTACAGGATTTATATAGAGAAATAATATGATTTGGGCATAAAGTAGTTACCAAAATCAGCACTCAGCTTTCCAGCTATTAATCACACACACACACACACACACACACACACACACACACACAAACTGAAATAAATGGTTGGCAGCTAGTGGAAATCCAGTTCCACCTGTGCATAAAACAAAGGATTAGCCTGTTGGGTCTGGGAAGGACACACTGAGGATTAAATGCTGGAACTGAGATCTGGAGAATAAACTGGATGAAGGGAAGGGAGGCTTTTGGAGGAGAGGAGAGCAGAAAATAATATGTCAGCCACTGAGCAATGAGTACAAGATGGGGTTGAGGGCTATAGCAGGAATCAAATGCCCTGAAGAGATACAGGTTTTAATCCCCATGCCAACCTTGCCATTTTTACAATGGAGAAAATTGAAACTTAATTTGAAGTGTGTCCTTCTAACCCTAGGCAGTTCCTAATATGCATGTGTTAGTATGAGTAGGATGTGGCTCAGAAATTCCTTTAATGATCCTTAAGGTCACACAGGAGGCAAGAGAGCTAAGTTGAGTTAACCTAGCTAGCTGATCTATGCACTGCTCGTCTAAATCCAGGAAAGGGCCCCACTGGTGTGGCTCAGTGGTTGAACATCCACCTATGAACCAGGAGGTCACAGTTCTCCCCAGTGGTCAGGACACATGCCAGGATTGTGGGTTGGATGCCCAGTAAGGGGCATGCAGGAGTTGAGTCTCTCTCCTCTTTGATGTTTCTCTCTCTCCCCCTCTCCCTTCCTCTCTGAAATCAATAAAAAAATATATTAGCACGGGCAAAGCCACCTGGCAATACCTTAGGCTAGTCTTGCACATTAACGTCCAATGAGAAGCCCTAAAGGAGTAAAGCACAGTGCCAATACCCCAATAGTGTGGTGGGACATTTAGATGCCATTCTAGTCACCATTCCCAACACATCACAGTCATCCTATAGGTCGGGAAACGGAGGCTAGGAGACTGGGTAACTTGTTCAAGGTTGAGAAGAAGTGGCAGAGGCAACATGCGAATTTAAAACAGTCTGAGCTTGTCTGTGCTGCCCCTGGTTTTCTTAAGGAGTTGGTTGGGTCGGGTCTGCAAATGCGTCCACAACAACGCAAAAGAACTCTTGCTAGAGATCTCTTCAGAGAGCTGACAGTCATGCCAGCCAGTTCCCAAAAGTTTCTCTATTCGTTCCTCCCCGGGAGAAAGAATGAGGGGGGCTGCCCTGCAGCAGGGCCCTGGGGTCTACCTAAAAGCAGACCAGCAGCAGCTCCCGGCACCGGAGTAGATACAGACTCCAAACTGGAAAGAGTCCTGTCCTGCAAAGCGCCCTGGACGACCCGCTAGCACCGCCGGCGACCTGCCACTCCCCTAAAACATCCCAGGTTCCCAGGGCTCCAGCGGGTGGCCCTTCGGAAGTCCGGTTTCAGGGTCTCTCCCTCCTACTCCTTCCCCTGGGTCACTGTCCTGCAAGAGCTTGTCCGGAGGCAGCCCTGCACCGCCCCCAGGAGCCCTCACCTCGCTCGCGGGGCTCCCCCCCACACTTTCCCCGACCCGAACCACTGTCCCGGGGACCCCGCATCGCAGAGCGCCGGCGAGTCCCGCCCAGCGCGGAACTGCGGTGTGAGCTGGGGTGCGCGCGGCAGGCTCGCCCTACCGAGGAGGAAGCCGCAGACGAAGAGCCCGGCGGCCAGCAGCAGCGCCCCGGCGCCCAGCCAGCGCGGCCGGCGCAGGGCCACGAAGGTCGAGTCGGTCTCGGGAAGGGGGTTCCACATCGCGCAGGGCGGCGGCTCCGGGGACCTGGGCTCCCGCTGCGGCCCCGCCGAGGGTCTGAGCTCCTGGCCGCCGACGCCTCGAGGATAGATCAGTTACTGCCCAGGAGGCGAGAACCCACCCGCGGCCCGGGGTCTGGTTTCTCCGCCCTCAAGGTACTTCCAGCTGATGCTCAACCAATCCCAGCGAGAGGGAGGCGGTGGAAGAGGCCTGGGAAAGGACACCGGCCAGGCCCCTTGGGGAAACGCTTAGAAAAGTTTATCTTGAAGTCCTAGCTCTCCTTTATTCAAAAATGAAAGGGAGAAATAAGGAAGGAAGGGAAGGAGGAAGCAGCTCGTCTCCTTTCCTCACTCCCAGTCCAAACTGATTCTCCAAAAGACAAGCAAGGCTTGCCGGTGTCATTTAGTAGAATGCTCCCCTTAGGTCTGTCCAGAAAAACGTGCAGGGAGGGACCTGGCTCCAGGCTAGTTGTTAGACTATACTAAGTGATCTCTCCAATGTTTCTTTGAGCTCCGAAACCCTATTAAGTACTTTATAGCACTATAATGAGTTGTCAAGTAGAAAAAGAAAGGAATCACAGAGGGAAGGGGGCGGTGAGAAGAGATCAATCAAAGACCTTGTGTGCATATATTCATAACCCATGGACACAAAAAATAGGGTGGTGAAGACCTGGGCCTGGGGGGAGGGGCAGGCTAGAAGGATCAAAGGGAGGAAGGGGGAACATATGTAACACTTTCAACAATAAAGCTTTTAAAAAAATTGGTGTTCCCTTCTGGCTGTTGGATTGTCAAGGAGGAGGTGGTGTCAATGTGAATTACCACTGTGCTCTTTCTCTTAATGAATATCACTGATTTTAATAAACTGTTTTATTAAACCGTTTTTT
>PVJC01003847.1:0-67508 GCA_004026665.1 Murina feae | reverse complement strand
CCTACCCCCCAGTGTTTTGTGTCCATTGGTTATGCTTAAATGCATGCATAAAAGTCCCATGTCTGATCTGTTACCCCCCCCCACCCCATACCGCTATTTTTTTAATCCATAAAGACCCTGAATAGCAGCACTCTTGAGAAAGAACAAAGTTGGAGGGCTTACAATGCTAGATATCAAGTTATACTACAAAGCCACTGTAATCAAAACAGCCTGGTACTGGCACAAGAACAGGGCATAGAGATCAGTGGGTCAGAACAGAGAACCTAGAAATGAACCCAAGCTATTATACTCAAGTAATATTTGACAATGGAGGCAAGAGAATGCAATGAAATAAATATAGTCTCCTCAATAAATGGTGTTGGAAAAATTAGACAGAAACATGCAAAAAAAAATGAAACTAGACTACCAACTTACACCACACACAAGAATAAACTCAAAGTGGATAAAAGACTTAAAAGTAAGTCATGAAACCATAAAAATTGTACCAGAAACCATAGGTGGCAAAATATCAGAGGTCTCACGTAACAGAATTTTCACAGGGAAAGAGAAACAAAGAGAAAAATAAATAGATAAACAAATGAGGCATGCATTTATTTTAATTTATTTATTTGTTTTAGAGAGAGTGGGAGGGGGAGAGACAGAAAAGAGAGAAACATGGTTGTGAGAGAAACACAACTGGTTGCCTCCTGCACTCACCCGGACCAGGACTGGAGATCAAGCCTGCAACTGAGGTATGTGCCCTTGACTAGAATTGAATCCCTGACCTTCAGTCCATGGGCCAATGCTCTATCTACTGAGCCAGACCAACTAGAGATCTATTCTTTTTTATGAAGAATGGATATCCCTCTAAGAATGCTTGCTAAGCTTTCATTACAATTTCTTAAAATCTTGGTGGAGAAACTAGTGGAACAGTCCTGGGTTTCTGTCTCTTTTTCTTTCTCTCTCTCTTTTGTTAATCCTCAACTGAGGAAATTTTTTCCATTAATTTTTTAAAAATATAATTTTATTGATTTCAGAGAAGAAGGGAGGAGAGATAAATATAGAAATATCAATGATGACAGAGAATCATTGAAGGGCTGTCTCCTGCACACCCTACACTAGGGATCGAGCCACAATCCTAGTGTATGCCTTGATCAGGACACGCATTTTTAATGGATTCTTTTCAGGCCACTAATGCCTTCTAGAATCCATGTGGGTTTTCCAACCCTCACATCTAAACCTTCACAACTAAAGAGTAGGTTCGTTTCACACTCCTATTGGTCCAATTTCCACCATCTTTACAAATGAATAAAAATTATAGCTAATATTTGGAGCACTTCCTAATTTCTAGATATTGTCCAAAACACTTTACCTATTTAACTCATTTAATCCTACAAAAAATAAACCTGTTGATGCAGTCCTCACTGGTAGTTATTTTAAAGCAATATACATTCATCTCTTCGTTTATTCATTGCATTTTTATTTATTCATTTAATAAGAATTAGAAAGAGCATCTTTTTTATGTGTCAGACATGTATGTGATACTAACGTATATTAGTGGCAGAAAGAACCTGATAACTTCCTTTGGGGGAGTTTTACTCTAAGTTCTTGGCATGTTTTACCTAGGTGTGCCTGTATTTCATCAAATTATTTATAATAGTTGATGCTGTTTTACCCATTTGAGTCATAAACTGCAAAAGAATTGGATGTATCTAAGTTTGGAGAAAATGCTGGGCAAAAAGGAACTCAAACAGTTTTCCAAGTGCAATACCTTTTGAAGCCTCCTATATTCTGACTATATTGAATACACCCTGACTATCTTAACTACTACTCACCATATTAATTACAACCTCAACATGTCAACACATCCTTGGTTAAGCCAAAGGTAAAGAAAACCTCATTTATTTAGACATCTGACTCTTTGTCCCATCTCTTTTTCTATTTTTCAATCAAAGTCTGACCCTTTTCTTCTTCCCTTCTATTTGCTGTTATTTTTTATTGCATTTGGGTTTCCTTCATTTGCATCTTTCTAATCTGCTGGGCTTATTCTCCCAGTGCAGAATGTTAAGTCTCTTAGTTGATATTTTATTGTATGCTATTTTAGGGCTTTCTTAAAATCCAGTAGTCTCAAATGTTTTTATTTGCATTTGCTTAAATTTTTTTTTCCCCCTGAGGGAAACCATTTGACCTAAAAGCTTTGCCTTTTACTACCCTTCTCTGTTTAAGCACATTCTAAAAGTATTAAAGTTTTAATTTGATCCCAATTATTAAATTCCAAGTCTAGTGATCTTAGAAAAAGTTAATGGTACTTTCTTATCAGAAATTTATGCTACAACTGAACAGAAATTTTATCATGTCAATGTAATATTTACATTTGAAATATAACTTAAGGCAGAGAGAAGATAACAGCTGGAAGGACAGAGATGAGAGAGAGGGTGTGAGTGAGTGAGGGGGTAAAAGGAGAGTATGTAGATGTGTATGATGTGCGTGTAAGTGAGTGAGAGACAGTTAAATCTGGCAGGAACATCAGAGGCTGGCAGACAAGGCTTTCCTGGACAGGGAGCATTAACCACCACCATGGGGTTTGGGCCCGGAGCCCTTGCCATCTTGAAGGGGAGAGTGGCCTCTTCTAGGAACTCATCAGCCATACCACTCAGACTGGCCTTGGACACTGCCCTTGACCCTGCAGCCACTCCTGTCAAAATCCTGCTGCCCCGCCAACAGACCAGCAAACCATAAGACTTCCACCTCCAAGGGTGCACGGCTCACACAGCAGTAAGTGAGACTTCCCCCTCCTGGCTGCTGTCCACCGGACACCACAGTCATACCTTTCCAGTGTGCAGTCCTCCTGAGTCCACCACCCAAAGGCAGCTCTTGGGTGCCGCTGTGAGCCCCTCTGGGCGCGCTTGTATCCAAACAAGGGCACGCTCCCGGCAGTAGAAATCAAGACTGCCCCCTTCCTGGTTGCCTGCTTACAGATACCACAGCTCACACAGCGTCAGTGCCAGGGCCCCTCTGAGTGCTCCATCTGGCAAACAACCCCCAGGTGCCTCTGTGAGCCCCTGCTGGGTGCGCACGAATCCAACCAAGGGAGCAAGATCCCGGCAGCAAACACTGAGTCTTCCCCATCCACAGCTGCCAACCACCAGACACCACATTCGTGCCTTTCAGCACACAGGCCTCCTGAACCCACTGCCCCAAAAGGCAGAACTGAGCACCAGTGACTTGACTCTCGGCATACACATGCGGAAACTCTGTTTCTCATTGTGTGCACATGGGATCCCTGATTCTCACTTCACGCACACTGAGCACCAGTGACTCCAATCGTTGGTGCAATTGCACACAGGGACTCTGACTTCTGCCACTCACTAGGGGACTCTGATTTTCGGTGCCCGCCCACAGGGACTTTTTTTTTTCAGCAGGGCACATGCAGGGACCCTGATTCTAGGTGCACACATGAGACTGCAGTTAGTGCTGGTGACTCTGATTCTCGGGGCACATGGCACCCACTGACCCACAGCAATCACATGTCTTGGAGTCAGAGCTCTTCAGTGACACTCGAGTGGTGTAATACTCCCATTGCACACGGTTCAGACCCACGTAATGTGGCATTTGGACCTTCTGATGATAGAACGGGGAGACAATGCAATAATCCACAGAGGAAAGAAAAAGAGGAATTGCCAAGAAAGGAAATATGTGAAATGGATGCATGCAATATGACAGAAAAAAAATTCAGAGTAATGGTCATACAGTTCATAAACCAGATGGATGAGAATCAACAACCTATGCAAAAATCAGGAAGAAATCAAAAGTGATATAGCTATAATAAAAATCACTATGGAAGGTTTCAACAGTAGTTTAGAAGAAGTGGTGGATCAAATTAGTGAGTTAGAAGATAAGGTAGAGAAATAAGCCCAATCTGAACACCAACTGGAGAAAAAAATTAAAAAGCAAAAGGAGAGCCTGAGGGAGCTTTGTGACAACACAAAATGAAATAACATGTATAATAGTGGTGCCAGAAGGACAAGAAGAGCAACAAGGACTAGGTAATCTACTTGAATAAATAATGAGAGAAAACTTCCCTGATATGGCCAAGAAAAAAGTCACACAAGTACAGAGTCCCAAGCAAGATGAATTCCAAAAGTCCCACACCAAGACACATCGATATTACAAAGGCAAATGTTAATGACAAAGATAGAATCTTAAAGGCTGCAAGAGAGAGACAGAGAGTTACCTACAAAAGATCCACCATCACATTATCAAATGATTTCTCAACAGGAACACACCAAGCTAGAAGGGAATAGAATGAAGTATATAAAGTAATTCAAAGTAAAGGACTGAGTCCAAGAATACTCTATCCAGCAAGATTATTAATCAAAATTGAAGGGGAAATCAGGAGCTTCACAGACAAAAAAAAAATGCTAAGGGAGTTTATCACTACCTAGCCAACAATGCAAGAAATGCTAAAGGAATGCTGTAAAAAGATTATATAGACAGGGAGAAAGAAACACAGGCATAAAGCACAGAAATGGCTATAAACAAGCACCTATCAGTAATAACATTAAACATAAATGGATTAAATGCTCCAATCAAAGGGCATCAAGAGACTGAATGGATAGGAAAACATAACCCATATATATGCTGCCTACAGGAGACCTACCTCAGAACAAGAGACTCACACAGACTGAAAGTGAAGGGATAGAAATATATCTATCAGACAAAGGGAAAATAAAAAATAGTTGGGTAGTAATACTTATATCTGACAAAATAGACCTCAAAGTGAAGACCATAATAAGAGACAAGGAAGGCCATTTCATAATTATAAAAGGATCTATACAATAAGAGAATATAACTCTGGTATATACACCCAATGCAGGAGCACCCAAATACATAAAAATAACTTCTGGAAGATATCAGGGGAGAGATTGACAGTGATTCAATCACATCAGGAAACTTTAATACCCCATTAATATCACTGGATAAATCCTTTAGACAAAAAATTAGCAAAGAAACAGCAATCCTAAATGACTCACTAGATCAGATGGACTTAATCAACATCTTTAGAAAATTCCACCCCCAAACTACAGAATATACATTCTTCCTCAAGTGCACATGGGACATTTTCAAAGATAAACCACATATTGGGACACGGGGGTGTATGGGGGGGGGTGGTAAAAAAATCAACCAAAGGACTTGTGTGCATTCATATAAGCATAACAAATGGATGCAAGACACTAGAGTTGGGGGATGAGGACATGTGCTGAGAGGTAGGGAAGGCCAGGGTGAGGTCAATGGGGAAAAAAGGAGACATATGTACTACTATTTGTAATACTTTAAACAATAAAATTTTGAAAAATAAAATATAACTTAAAATATCTAAAAGGGTTTGGGTGTGGGTTGGGGGCAGTCAATGGGAAAAAGGGGGACATGTGTAATACTTAAAATTAAGATAATTTTTTTAAAATAATGTAATTGTTGATAGATAAGAAAAAAGAAATCTTAGAGTACATGACTGGAAATCAATGGCATGGAGAAAAAACAGAGAAACCTGCAAAACCTTGGAGATACCTTTTTCATGAAAAGAATAATTACTAGTACTATACTTTTATCTCTCCAGATATGAGTAAACTCAAACATTATTTTAGAAAAAGTGGTTAGTCTTTGATTTTTATCTTCAAGTGCATTGTTACCATCTGAGGTTTTCACAAGATTTCCCAGAGTGCAAAAATGTATAGATTAAATTGCAACATAATAAATCACAATTGATTCACATGAATTCCTTGGTCCACAGCGTGTGTGCTTAAGAGGGAATCTGCCCTCTTCCAATAAGAAAATATGTGTAGAACTGCAGCTAAACAGCTCTGCACTGAGCTATCTGCCTCTTTGTATACAAGGCCTGTTATAGAATAGCCTAAGTTTTTTTGTTCCTCTGTTTCATCACCCTTTGAGCATGAGCTCAGGCTCTGAATACATTTTAAAAGTCATCAAAATAGGTGTATGAAGGGTACATTTGAAACATAAAATCAAAGTACGTGACAAATGAGTCATGGAGATTTTTGGCACGGATTCATAATAATTACAATACCTTGAACTCACCAAATGCTTTTGTCTGGTGAACTCAGAGTGTCCTAGATCTATTCATTAATTTCTGTACAAATTGTTTTGTTTCATTATTTGGTGATATTATCATAGCAATAGGGAAAGCAAATTATAGGCTATCTTGAGAGAAATTGGTTAGAAAGTGAGTTTATTAAAGAGACTTTGCCTTATGTATCATTCTCTTCACAGCACCAGTTAAGAGTCTAGCATATATAAGTGATTTAAAATATTTATGCTGTTAAAGAAGAAATTTTAGAAAAAAGTTTCTAGAAACCAGTATGATTTAGTAGAAAAAGGATGTATTTTGGTGCTAGACAGAACTTGGTTTGAACCTTAATCTGACAGTTTACTGTGTCTTGGTTATCTTATTTACATTCTCTGTTCTCCAGTTTACTTATTTGTAAAGTAAGGGTGTACTCCTTTAGAAGATTTGTAAAGAACATCCTATCTAATAAACAGGGAATATGCAAATTGGCTGTCACACCATAACAAGATGGCTGCTCCCACAGCAGAGGCTGAGCTCCTGTAACAAGCCTTAATAAGCAATCAGCAGGGACCTGAGGCTGAATGGCCCTGGTGGGGCTTGACAGGGGACCTCAGGCCACACCTCCCACCCTGACACCAGGCTGTGGGACCTGAGGCCACATCCCTTGCCCAGCGGGGCTTGACGGGGGACCTCAGGGTGCACCCCCCTCCTGGAGAGGCTTGATGGGGGACCTTAGGCCATGACCCCCACCCTGATACTGGGCCATGGTACATGAGCCACACCGTCTGCACAGCAGGGCTTGACTGGGGACTCAAGGCATGCCCCTTGCCTGAGCCAGGGCCAGGGGACCTCAGGCCACAAACCCCACCCAGCTGCCGAGCCAGGGACCTGAGGCTGCACCGCCCACCTGGCAGGGCTTGACAGGAGACCTCAAGGCATGCCCGCAACCCAGCACTGGGCCAGGCAACCTGAGGTCATGCCCCCCACCCAGCAAGTCTTGACAGATGTGGGGCCAGCTGGGTCTGGATCTAGCCCAATAGGGGTGAGGCTGGCCAATTCTGGGTCTTGTGTGATTTTGAGGTGCACAGGGGTAGGTGGGAACTTGACTCTGGTTCCCATGGTGCACCACAGACTTTGACAGGAGGAAGATTTTTGTATAAATTTTACTAATTTTCTTTCATCTCTGATACTTCTATTATAGAGAAAGGACAAATAACGGTATTAAAATATTTTCTCTAGCCCTGACCAGTTTGGCTCAGTGGATAGAGTGTCAGCCTGTGGACTGAAGGGTTCCATGTTTGATTCTAGTCAAGGGCATGTACCTTTGTTGTGGGCACATACCCAATAGGGAGTGTGCAGGAGGCAGCTGATTGATGTTTCTCTCTCATAGATGTTTCTAATTCTCTATCCTTCTCCCTTACTCTCTATAAAACATCAATAATATATATTTTTTAATTTCCTCTAATTAACTTTTAATGTACACAAATTTCATGCACTGGGTCACTAGTATTAAATACAGGAAAATATCTTAGTTCACTTCCTAGCATAGCAAAGCCATTATTTTTTATTATTGTAAAAACTAGAGGCCTGGTACACAAAAATTTGTACACTCAGGGGAGTCCCTCAGCCCGGCCTATGCCCTCTCGCAGTCTGGGACCCTTCAGGGGATGTCCACCTGCTGGCATGCCTGGCCAACCTGGGTGAGGGGCTGACGGTCATTTCAGGCTGCCTACAGCCCCTTCAGGGTTCAGATCCCTACTGGGGTGCCTGGCTATCCTGGGTGAGGGGCAGAGGGCCGTTTCAGGCTGCTCATAGCCCTTTCAGGGTTCGGGTCCCTACTGGGATGCCTGGTTGGAAGCAAGTATCTGGGATTTATTTAACGTCTATAATTGAAACTTTTGTTGCTTTGGTCCCTCCCCCTCCCGCTTGAAGCCTGGCAACCCAAGGTCCCAGCCTGGCAGGTATCTGGGGTTTGTTTATCTTCTATAATTGAAACTTTGTAACCTTGAGTAGAGCTCAGGTCCTGCAGGTCCCTGGCTTCCTCCATTGCCCTGGACAACTCCAGCTCGTGGCCACCGCCATTTTAGTTGAGTTAATTTGCATATTTTTTCCTGATTGATTGTTGGGCGTGGCTTGTGGGTATAATGGAGTGAGGGTTAATTTGCATATTATTCTTTTATTAGATTAGATATGCATTGGTTTAAGGATAATATTCAGCTTCTTTTACCTAAATGTGTTTTGCTCAATTCTACTTCATATTATCCCTCAAAAAGTTTGTTTTCTCTCTTCCTTAATAATGTTGGGCTATTATTTAAATAGGATCCACAGTCTCTATTTCCCATTCCAGAATGAGAATGAAAACAAAGCATGATACTGATGTAGGAAAAATTATCACTGTTATTGCTGATATAGAGGAAGTTGGGGTATATTTGATACTGTAAGAAATTAGTGAATTACTACAATCAGAGACCTGTAGTGTGGTGGTGGTGGTGGTGGTGGTGGTGGTGATGGTGATGCTGATGGTGGTGCATGTGTGTGTGAGAGGACCATTGTACTGTGAATAGTCTTGCTCTCAAAAGTTAAAAGGGAAGTGCTGAGCAGAGCATTATTATTATGTAGTCCAGCCAATCACATAAGGTACTCTGGAGTTTATGTTATATTTTGACACATTGCCATTCTCTATATATGCATTTGTCTCTTCCTTTTGAGATCCTTGAGGTCAGGGACTCAATTTTACATTTCATATTTCTAGGACCTACCATTAACTGATGAAGATTGGGAACTCAGCATTTTTTTTTATTTTTATTTTTTAGTGAAATGAATTAAAGCTGAGGATTCTAACTGAAAACCAATAGTCATATTTCCTGTGATCTCAAGTAGCATGTATAATCCATATTTCTTATTTTGTTATTAACAATGGTTTGCTTTGAACTGGTGACTTTAAATACATTTAATATTCTCTCTTAACTAGAGTGTTTGTTCTTAGAGACAGAAACCATGTCAGAAATTTGCTTATGCCCACAACATTTGGCACAGTGCTAAGTAAGTACAGGATGGAGCTCAGCATATTCAACATTTTGAGTGATAATACACATTTATATTTTTAAATGAGAATAGCTTTATAATTTCTGACTTCAAAAGTAGTTTCCCACTTAGAAATAATTTGCTGTTATGATTTCTTTCTGCCTTTTATACATGCATGTGGGTATTAATGCATGTATGCGTAACTGTTGCAAAATATATAATTATGCAATACATAGTCTGTTGACACCCATTTTTTTTATTAATAAAGAATCTTTGACATCTTTCTATGCCAATATGTATAGTTAAGCTACATAATTTTTAATGGCTGCAGAGTATTATAGCATGGACACTGACCATTTTTAATTATGAAGTCTTATAGATAAAAATGTTACATTAATAGTCAAAATTTCATTTTTACATTTACTGGACATTTGAAATTATTATTTATAAATTGGATTTTTATATCCATTGCTCATTTTTAAATGGGTGTTTTCCTTTTTCTTATGGGTCTACAAGAGCTTTTTATATAGTAGGTTTATTAAGCCTTTGTCTTTAACATATTCCAAATTTATCCCTGAGTCTCCTATGAGTCTTTATGAAATGTAGAGCTGATTACATCAATCCTCCAAACATAACACTTTCAATAGCTTCTCATTGCTCCAGGCGCACAGACTCATGCTCTTAAACCATGATCATGTCTCTGGACCTACTTCCCCCTGCACATATTTTAGGCGTCAGTAGTTCTAGTCATAGCGTGTCTGACGGCCTAATCAGTCACTGCTCCTCCATTGGATTTCTTTCCACTTTGTCTTCTCTGCCATTCTCTGTTGCTGTGGATTTATATTTTTATTATTCCTTTACTATCATCTTAAAAACTGTCATAAATCAAAGAGGAGCTCATTCTGTTCTTAGAGTCAGAAGCCTATAATATTTTGAAAAGTGTTTTAATAGAGATATGATAAAGCAATCTGTGACTCAGACCATGTGAGATCTGATAACATCTCTTTCTTTTTGCTTAATGTAGGATAGGGATAAAATCATTCATCATTCCCACAGTCTTTAAGCATCTACTACACGACAGGGGTTTTAATTGCAAAAAGACATGATCCTTGTTCTTAAAAGTTCACTGTCAAGAGAGGAAGTTACCTTCATTTGGGTGAAAGGGAAAGTTAATGCAGGGGTTAGCATTTGGTTTCTTTCTAAATATGGATAAGATTTCAATGGTGGAAATCAGAGAGGGGAATTCTAAGCTGAAGAGGTGCCAGCAACAGCAAAATGAAGAGTAAATGAGGAACTGTTGCCATATGCAAAAGGGTCTATCTATCCATCTATCTTCTATAATAATCTATTATTATCTATGTATCTCTCCATCAATTATCAGGTTTTGTTTGTTTCTTTAAATAGTAGTAATGGCTTTGGACCAAGTGATACGGTATACATTTTAATCCTTTATAAAACAACCACAATCTGTATGGTTTTAAGTGAATACAACTATAAGTATATACACATTGTAAGGCATAGAACATTAGTCTGCTGGTTTAGGTCAACACTTAGTGCCATTGCCAGTGACCCCATTAATCCCACGAAGGTACCCAGCTGTGGTAAGAAGGTTGCATTACCTACAAAGTACTTAAAGTAAACATAATTTATAAATGCTGCCTTTGTTATTTGCTGTACATATGAAACAAATGAAAAAGCATCTGCTACTTAAAAACGAAAACCTTTGAATACTTCAAAATGATTTCCACTAGGGTATTGTTTAACAAAAGAGAAATGAATGCTGTGATCCCCTGTGGACTCTAACGCAGTATCGTAGGAAAGATATGTTATTTAAACTACCATTTCTGCCCACCTGTGAATTTCCTGATCAGTTATTTCATTTCTTTAATATAATTGCATGACAGAACAAACACAAATTAATGCGACTGGGCCCCCATGGAATACATTTTGAAGTGTTTACATGTACTACTAAACTAAAATATAATAATTAAAGAAGGTAGCAGATGCCTCTGTGAAAGGCGTAGTGGCGATGTATTGTTCCGTTTCTGTGAGCACTCACAGTGACAGTGCTGTCAGTCATGAAAGGCCTTGGACTTCAATGAGATGGCTACAAGCTGCTTCTGAAACTACAGACCCAAGGAGTACAGCTGGAGGACAAGTGTTTGACGCTTAAAAATATTGTGCCTCTAGGACTAATTACGCTTTTGCAAACTTAGTAAAACATTGCTATTTATTTAAACTTCGGCTGTACGAGATCTCCCTCAAATGAATGGTAGCTATTCTGAAGCCTGCACATAAACATCTATTTTGTGGAGAAACTGGCAATTAAGGACTTGTAATGAATTCAAGTCTTTTTCAATCTCTATAAAGGAACACTATCAAATCAAAGGAAACAAGATATGAAGGATTCTTTAAAAATCCGCCTTGTCTTTTTCTCATGACTAAAGATGCCAGGAAAATAACTTATTTTTTCTATGTGTTACACATTTGCATATTCATTTCTTATTGCAAATCCAAAATAAATTATAATTCATGATTCCCCAGAAGGACTCTGCATACAATGAAAAATGTTAAATCCCTTTAAGACTATTCTGGGAAAATGCAAGTCTGGAGATGCTTCTTTGTTTTGATGTTCTGGCTACATCACACATATTTATTTGATAGGTTCACTGATTTTAAGATAACTTTAAACTTCAAAAGATAATATTTGGGACATATCATGAGTATATAAATATATTTCATAAATATTGGATATATTTTAGCATATAAACATACTCATGAGTATAAACTTCTATATATTAGGGCTTTTTAGGAGCATAACAAATAATAAAAACCTTTTGGGATCACAGGTATGCTATTCCTTTGTAATAGGGTGAGAATCAAATAATATATCATTTCTTTGATTTTTAAGTTTCATGTTTTATAAGTAAAAAAAAAAAAATCCTAGCCAAATACAAAATAAAAACAGAAATATTTTAGATTAATGGATACTTAATAATTACATCAAAAGTTTTACCTTGAGAAGGTAGGGCATTTCCGAGATGAGGAGCTCTGTGATGATTCTGACACCACTCCTATGGAACCCTTACTTCCTACATGGAGTGAATGCGCAGGGAAAGGTCAGCCTGCTCCCTTGGTCTCCGATGGCGCTCTCCCCACGGATGGCACATGGTGGAGGGTCTTTTATCTACTGCAACTGTTGGTGCGTTTTTGATATTCTGAGTCATAAAGAATTTATACAGCAAGAGAAGCAAACAATTACAAAATGAGAAAGGGCTAAAGCCTAAGTATTGCTCATGTTAGGCTCTCCTGCTTTGAATTTCATGGGTGTTTAAAGTTGAATTGGAATGTCATGCAGTTTCAAGGCAATTATGTGGACTTCACCAGCATCAGACATGCTCACAGTGCTTCTCTTTCTGCAAAAACAAACAAATTCACAAAAACAATAAAAGTAAAAACTTCTAATCTCTCTTGGAAAACAATATTAACAACGAACACATGTTTGTTTATATAGAATCAACAATGGAATCATTCCACGTGGACAGTATGTTATTATTAGTGAGTATGTATGACTTTCTATATTTGGCCAAGATAGCAGTGAATTAATGATGCTATAGCCTGTTTTCTCTTGCATAGATAGGACACTATTTATTTTATTTTTCCCCAGGTGTCGTGTTCAAGCTCTTAGGAGAAAAAAGCTTAATTTATGAGATAACTTTATTCTCCCACTGTAAAATAGGAAGCTGTAGGAAGGATTTGATGTCAATTTGAAAGCCACTGTCCTTGTACCTGTCACATAGCAAGGGTTCTATAAATGTTTTGTTGAGTCAAAATATAATTTCTTTTGGGATATTTTAAACCCAGAAAAATGGTATCTTATCCCACCTCTGTTTTTAGCACTTAGAAGTAATACTATTGACACATTAGTGACAGAAATATAATGGCTAAAAATACAGCACATTTTTGGAGGGGGGATGATGGTGTAATTAAGATTCTGCTGTATGTTAGTGGATGTTAAGATTGTTCCTAAGTAGAAGCAGACTAACTGGGTACATATGCTGTAAGATCTGAGGATCAGCAAAAATCAAGTTTACTCACATCCTTTTAAAACAACTTTCTCTACTATAGCACTTACGTTACTGCAATTATGTCTCTAGTCTGCATTTCCAATAAGAGTCATCTGGAAGAAGGAGTATTTTTGTCATATTTATCCCTGTATTTCAAGCACCTCTTGTATTTCATAGCACCTGGCACATTAGAATCACTGCAAATATTTCCCTTAAATGGGATTACTACTGATAATACTGCAGGCATTAGCAATATTCTGTGAGGGCAGAGAGATGGACAACTGATACTAATTGAGATGGTGGACAGAGGAGAAAGTTTCATGGAATATGTTCCTGAGAACTGAGTCTTGAGGGCTAGTTGCAGGAAAGGTAGGGAATTCAATGGGAGAGCAGAGCCAACTCAACAGGGAGGGAGAGTAAAAGGAAATAAAAGGAAAGAGGGGAAAAAAGGCGTCAAAAATAAGTTTCGCATGCCGGCATGGCTCAGTAGTTGAGCGTCCACCTAAGAACGGGTTTGACTCCCGGTCAGGGCACATGCCTGCGTTGTGGGCGTGATCCCCAGTGTGGGGTGTGCAGGAGGCAGCTGGTCCACGGTTCTCTCTCACCATTGATGTGTCCATCTCTATTTTCCTCTCTGAAATCAATAAAAATATATTTAAAAAAATAATAAGTTTCACTTCCTTCACAGCATGCCAGGAGCAAGCCCTGGCCGGGGAGGGTTTGTTTAGGGGGCTGCCGGTACCAGTGCCAGGCCTCAGGCTGTGGAGTTCCTTTTGTCAATGCTCTCTCAAGGGGCACCCATTTTTGGTTAAGGCATCTGTGAAGACTAGCAATGGAGAGAAAGAATGGTGATGGAAACAGCACAGACAAAGCCAGGGACCCATCCACCTCAGCAGAGATCCAGTCAAGAGCGAGGCAACCGACAGGGTCAAAGCTCAACAGGCAAACTTTCGGGCCAACTATGCAGTGGGTGCTAGGTCATAAACTGACATTGAACACATTAAAGATATACTCACGCCAGAAGAAAACAGTAAAAATAAGCACTGGATTCTGAGCAGTAAATCAGGAGGCACATCAGAGACAGAGAATCATGCGCAAGAATCTGCGTGAAACTTGAGTAGGTGGTGCTTTAACAGGGAATTTTGTCTCTGGACTTCTGAGGCAGCCCTATCCCCATATTTCTTTGAATTTCCTTCTTGAAAAGTTCTATTGCAGCTAAATACTACAGTCCTTAGCAACTGTGTGACCTTGAGCAAGTAACTAACCTGGGGTAAGCTGGAGACTAGTACTATAGCTGATTGTTTATGTGTCAGGAAATTTGCAAACCAATTATTAATGTAGCCATTATTAAAAATGAAATGATAAAAACATAAAATTCAGTATGTTATATTAAAAGCAAAGGTAATTTTTATTTTAAAAACTATGCTACACATACTTTGTTACAATAATATTTGTGATAAAAGTAAATGTATATATAAATATACATATGTATCTATTTACAGCTTTTTTCCAAAAGCTGGTTGTTAAATATTTACCAGCATGTTACTGAGCTAACCCCTACAAACTTTAGTCTCTCATATGATAAATTTACAAAGTAATGCTGCATACTTCTTATTGAAATGCTGCATACAATTATTGAAAAAATAATTGGAAAAATATACTTAGTAAATGGTCGATGCTTTCAAGATCAATTATTTTGTAAAACAACATTTTAGGTTTTGATAAATGAATGTAGCTAACTCTTATGTGTAATAAAATAGTTTAAATATTCAGGCCACATGATTTGTTTCCAAATCAAAAATGTTTCTGCATATCTATATAATAAGAGAGGGATATGCTAATTACTCCCAATATGCTAATTAGTTATAACCCATATGCAAATTGACCATCACTCCAACACACAAGATGGCCACTGCAAGATGGCCCATAGGGGAGGGCAGTTGGGAGCAGTTGGACTGGCAGGGGAACAGTTAGGCATCGATCAGGCTGGCAGGAGAGCAATTAGGGGGTGATCAGGCTGGCAGGCAGAAGTGGTTAGGAGCAATCAAGCAGGCAGGGAGGCGAATGTTTGGGAGCCAGTGGCCATGGATTGTGAGAGGGCAGTTGGACATCCCTTGAGGGGTCCCAGATTGGAGAGGGTGCAGGCTAGGCTTAGGGACACCCCCCACCCCCAGTCCACAAATTTCGTGCCCTGGGCCTCTAGTTTATTAGAACAAACTATTGGTCCATTAGGAAGCCTGTCTGAACACTCTCTCCAGAAAAGATAGGTTTTAAGAATTGCAGCCTATTAAAGAGTTGTTAAGGCAACCAGTGCTTGTTAATAATGTAGTGATAAAAAAAAGGTAATTTCAGGATCTGCTTCTCACAATTCAGAGGAGAAATATACCTGAATAAACCCCCAATTGGGAAAAAACAAAACAAAACAAAACAAAAACCTAGCCATGAACTTTTCTTTTTTCCTTGTGTTAGGGGAGGGAGAGATTAGCTGGTATTCTGCAAGACGGAGAGCCATTGCAACCTATGTTAACCCTCTTTTCAATTCCATTGCCTTCATTTTACATTGTTAGTTTCTAATGATTTAAAAGTGATAGATTTACAGCCACACCACAATAATCTTCAAGCTCGATTCCAGCAGTTTGATAATGATATTAAAGTACCTATTGTCCTATGGTTGCAGTATACCTCAATGTTCAGTTCATTTCTATTAAATCAATGAGTATCTTAGAGGTTGAATTTGAAAGTCTGAACTATACCCTGACAATAGCGAGTATCACATGGTATTGTACTCTCAAGGGTTTGCTAAGTTTACTGCCTTGTAAATTTTATCAATAAAACAAATGATGAATTAATTTGAATGTGCATTTGAAGCCTTTAGTAAGAGAAAGCTATTAACTATGTTAACATGTCCCACACACAATTACTGAATCCTTCTTCAGTTTTGGAGGAATATGAGATTGCTACTTTTCTATTGATATGACTCAAGTGTCTAGAGGTTCAGTACAGCAAACTGGTAAATACCAAAGCCCAGATTTTTATTCTAAATTATAATCTTAATCTCAGAGTTTTTTTCTTATTGTTCTTAATATTAATGGTTATTCATAGATGTATGTATTTAGAAGAATTTGGTCTTATCCCTTTAGGACCAACTCTAGGTTATTTTGCTAAGCTACATATTCTTCAGCTTTTTAGATCTCTCTCTCTGTTATTTTCCTAAAAGTTAAAAGATATTATCCAAGTTGAATTTGGTTTAAAAAACCATGGCTTTTTAAAAAACACACAATTATTTTATTTTGGGCTGTTGACCTGCTACAAATCACTTTGCGAACTAGTGGGAAACATGAAAACATATGCAGATACCAAGATGTAGATCAAGCAGATATGCGCCATATGAATTCCTTAATTGGCAGGGTTGCATCTGGATATACGGGACACAGAAATGAGCAAGAGAAAGCCTTCTGATTATGAATTTGACAGTATCACATTATGGTTTGACATGGACACAGATTGAGGTTGCAAACAGCACTGAAACAGCAGCTGCAAACAATGCTTAAAATGTCTTTAATTCAAATCTAGAAAATAACTACCTCAGGGAAAGAAACCTAACATATTTAAGTAACAGATTGGCCATTTTAGACCTCGGTAGATGTGGCCCTTTTGTTTTCTAGCTTATTGGCTATGAATTCTACATTAAATCTTCTCTGACTCATAATCTCCACATACTATATTTGCAAGTTCACTATTGCCAAGCTGTGCAGCATTTTACAACAAGAGATACTTTTTTAAATGTTTGCACACATAAATGATCAATATGAAAAATCCACATTCTTTTGCCATTTCAACCAAATCAAGTAGGAATTAATGGGTACAATAAGATCAGTGTTTTTTGGGGACTGTTTAAATGAGAAAAGTGCTTAAAGGGCAAAGAAAAAAATTGATTAAAAAAATCCTAATTCTCTGACTTCACTGAATAATGAGCTCTAACTAGGCATGGAAATTTGCTCACATATTATGGAGCTAATTTAAGAGAGAATGAAGAATGGACTGTTGTAAAAGACACATTATTTCCTCTGGAAAAGCTTTAAACAGTTTGCAAAGTCAAATTTAAAATGTTTTTAATTGCAGTCCTTTATTGTTGCTATGTAAAACTGTGGTTGAAGTCTGTTGAGCAGATTGAATCTTAGAGGAGATGAATACCAGCTCTTACAAAAAAGGATCTTTGACTTACTATTTTAATGCATACATTTCCTCGTTAAATTCTTTGTCTATGGGTATAAGACATCCTCTTGTAAATGAGTTTGTGCTTTTTCTATCTTATTACATAGCAAACAGACACAGATAAATTTCCCAATGGAAAGTCACCCATCTGAGCTTTGCTACCCATTCTTTTTTTAATTTCTAAATATTTATTACTATCTCACAAAATTGCCATCCTGTTCACTCATGTAAAACTTTAATAATCACATTTTCTCTGTAAGTTTCACATAATAATTAAATTTCATGTTTCTTCAGAAAACATGCTATTTCAACATTTTTACTAGGTCAGCATTTTATTTGTTCTCAATTTATTTGAAAGAGTAAGAAGGATGGATCTGTTATCTAACCAGGCTCTTCAGTTTACATAGTGCAATTTAAAAACTCTGCACTCTTTCACTTGCAGTACACAGGCCTCTCCATCTATGTCAAATTCCTTCAGACTGTCTCTACATATCTCAGGGGTAATTTCCTTTTGAGAAGTAAAACATACAAACCTAATCCATATCACTCAAAAATACATTTACACTATCCCATAGGGCAGAATATGGCTTTATATCACCTACATTTGCAAAATTTTGGAGTTACAACTTAAAAGTTTTTTGAAGTTTTATTAGTTCTTGTAATTTACATTTGGAGATCTAAACAAGACAGAATTTGCTTACCCTACTCATATAAATTGGCTAAGGTAAGACTTCATTTATTTGTTTATGTTGCCATATGACCTTTTTTAAATCAAAAAGTAGCATATATATATGGATAGATCGATAGATATAGATATATCTTCCACCCCCCTGAAAATTGTTTACACAAGTTTTTATTATCAAAAAGCCTACTTCCTGCAATCCATTAGTTCTTCTATCCATTATTACAGTTTATAGATTCGAATCCATATCTTTTTATTTCAGGTCTTATTTTCTTTCTAATAAACCAATTTTAATTTGTTGGAAATGAGAAGGAAGGTCTTTGATTCAAAGTACCAAAAGCTGGAGAACTAGACATATGCTTACTCATAATAACTCTAATACTTTATTTTTATTTTTAAATGTAAAGTCTTTATTGATGAAAGTATTACATATATCTCCTTCCCCCTCCATTGACCTTTCTCCAGCTGCTCCCACCTCCCAGCACATTCCCTCACCCCCCTACTGTCTATGTTCAATGGTTATGCATGCATACAAGTCCTTTGGTTGATCTTTTACCCCCCACCCCACCCCTCCCCTCTCCTGCCTTTCCTCTGAAGTTTGATGGTCTGTTCAATGTTTTCTACTCTCTGGATATATTTTTGTTCATCGGTTTATGCTGTTCATTATATTCCACAAATGAGAGAGATCATATGATGTTTATTTATCTCTGACTGGCTTATTTTGCTTAGCATAATGCTCTCCAGTTCCATCCATACTGTTGCAAATGGTAAGAATTCCGTCTTTTTTACCACAGCGTCGTATTCCATTGTGTAGATGTCCCAAAGTTTTCTAATTCACTCTTCTGTTGATGGGCACTTAGGCTGTTCCCAAATCTTAGTTATCGTAATTTGTGCTGCTATGAACATAAGGGTGCATATATTCTTTCTGATGGGTGTTTCTGAGTTATTGGGATATATTCCTAGAAGTGGGATTACTAGGTAAAATGGTAGTAATGATATGACTCAAGTATCTAGAGATTCAGTCCAGCAAACTGGTAAATACCAAATATGCCATTGGTATTTAATGGGGATTGCATTGAATCTATAGATTGAAAATTGCAGCCTATTAAAGAGTTGCTAATTGTTAATAATGTAGTGATTGAAAAGAAAAGGTAATTTGAGGAACAATGCTTCTAAAAATTCAGAGGAGAAATATACCTGAACAAACCCCCAACTGAAAAAACAAACAAACAAACAAACAAACAAACAAACAAACTAAACCTAGCCATGGGCTGTTTTTTTTTCTTGTGTTAGGGGAGGGAGAAATTAGCTGGTATTCTGCAAGATGGAGAGCTGTAGAGACCTATGTTAACCCTCTTTTCAATTCCATTGCCTTCATTTTTACATTGTTAGTTTCTAATGATTTTAAAAGTGATAGATTTACAGCCACACCACAATAATCTTCAAGCTCGATTCCAGCAGTTTGATAATGATATTAAAGTACTTATTGTCATATGGTTGCAGTATACCTCAATGATCAGTTCATTTCTATTAAATCAATGAGTATCTTAGAGGTTGAATTTGAAAATCTGAACTGTACCCTGACAATAACAAGTGTCACATTTTTAAATTTTTGAAGAAACTCCAAACTGTTTTCTAAAGTGGCTACACCAGTCTGCATTCTCACCAGCAATGTACAAAAATTCCTTTTTCTCCACATTCTCGCTAACACTTGTCGTTCATTGATGATACCCATTCTGACAGGTATGCGATAATATCTCCTTGTCCTTTTGATTTGCATCTCTATGATGATTAGTGACTTTGAGCATGTTTTCTTATATCTCTTAGCCTTGTGTATGTCCACTTTTTGAGAAATGCTAAATGCATTTCCCCTAAGAACAGGAGCAAGACAGGGATGCTCGCTTTCACCATGCCTGTTGGTCATAGTATTGGAAGTGCTAGTCATAGCGATCAGACAAGAAGAAGAAATAAAAGACATCCAAAGTGGAAAAGGAGAAGTAAAACTACCATTATTTGCAGATGACAAAATATTTTACATAAAATCCCTAAAGGCTAAAAAAATATGAGATTTTATAAATGAATTCAGCATTGCAGCAGAATACAAAATTAACACTCAGAAATCTATGGCATTTTTACACATCAATAATGAACTCACAGAAAGAGAAACTAAAAAAAAAATAATCCCATATTTACCATTGGAACAAAAAAGTTACGATACCTAGGAATAAACTTAACTCAGGAGGTAAAAGATCTATACTCATAAAACTACAGAACATTGAAAAAAAGAGATAGAGGAAGACATAAACAAGTGGACGAATATACCATATTCATGGGTGTCCATACTACCCAAAGCAATCTATAGATTCAATTCAATCCCCATTAAATACCAATGGCATATTTCACAAACCAAGAACAAACTCTCCAAAAATCTATATGGAATAAAAAAACAAAAACAAAAACAAAAACACCAAATAGCCACAGCGATCCTGAGAAAGAAGAACAAAGTTGGAGGGAATCACAATACCAGATATCAAGCTATATTACAAAGCAACTGTTCTCAAAACTGCCTGGTACTGGCACAATAACAGACATATAGGCCAATAAAACAGAATAAAGAACCCAGAAATCAACCCAAACCATTATGCTTAATTAATATTTGACAAGAGCATACAATGGAATCAAGACAGTCTCTTCAATAAATGGTATTGGGAAAATTAAACAGATACATGCAAAAAAAAAAAAAGAAAAGAAACTAGACCACCAACTTACACCATATAGAAAAATAAACTCAAAATGGATAAAATACTTAAGTGTAAGATTGGAAACTATAAAAATTTTAGAGGAATCCTTAGGCAGTAAAATATCAGACAAATCTCATAGCAATATCTTTTTTGACAGATCTCCTAGGACAATGTAAACAAGGGAGAAAATAAACAAATGGGACTATAACAAAATAAAACACTTCTGCATAGCAAAAGAAACCATCACCAAAATTATAAGAAAGCCCACTGCATGGGAGAACATATTTGCCAATGTTACATGTGATTGAAAGGGTGGTGCAAGACTGACTCCAAACTGTTCCTTTTGTTCTGTCCCTTTTACAAGAATGTAACAGTTGCTCAACCCCCACCCCTTTTCAAAGCAGCCAATAGGGATGCAGATTAGGCTAACTGCATCCTGCCCCCTGTGCAACCAAACCCTGGCCCTTCCCTCAACCAATCAACAGGGGCCACACACGTTACCCCACCCACTACTTCCAGACCCCCTATAAAACCTTTGTTCTCCTGAAATTCTCTCTCTCTCTCCACCCTGCCGCTGCGTCAGTGAGTGTGTGTGGGACTGAGCTCGAGCTAGCTCGAATAAAGGCTCTTTGCTTTTGCATCGGACTCGGGGCTCCCTGATGGTCTTTGGGGATCATGAAATCTGGGCATAACAGTGATAAGAGTTTATTCTCCAAAATTTATAGGGAACTCATACAACTTAACAAAAGGAAGATAATCTAATCAAAAAGTGGGCAAAGAGTCTAACTGTAGTACTTTAAATGTCTCTTCATTTTGGAGCTTCTATGTATTGTCTGAGCTCCAGTTCCAACTCCTTAATTTTCTATTGGAAATCTCTACCAAATAATTACTCAGGAACTTTCAAATCACTAAATGCATCTATAGCCATACTTAAAATATTCACTCTTAACTAGTCTTTCTTCTCAAATCCCCTACTTGGTTAAATGTTAAAATCCATTTAACCAGTTCTCAAATTACATATTCATTAATCCTTTGGAGAATTCCATGTCACTGGGTTTACATGTTTAATGACTTTCCAGTCTGCAGTATGACTAAAGGGATTTTCCTTATACCCATCTGTCCCTCTTCCTTTTCCTGTTGCTGTAATTCGGTCCTTATCATCTTTCATCTGAACTTTCACCATCACACTCCACTCACCATATAATGCACTTTAACCTCTATGTTGTTGTCAGAATCATTTTATAAAAGACACTTATTATCATGACAATTCCTTTATTGCTTATTCTAATAACATATCAGCTATTTCCTATAACCTATTCTAATAAAGTTCCATCTCTTTAGCATAGAATACACCCAACTATCAGAGGCTGTAAGACCTTTGCCAAATTCAATGGACCTTAACCATCTCTGGGTATACTGTCTGCCAATATTGGTTTCTCTGTGACTGAGAATTTTTTCTCCTGGTCCAATGCTGGTGCATATAGTAGGTTAGAATAGCTGGAGAATTAACATGCTTGAGGAAAAGCCCTCAAATAGTGCCACTTGGGAGCTGGTGAATTAATACTGCAAATCTCACTCACACTTTGTGTGGGATCATTCTGAGGTGAGTGTTTTATGTCATTTCCCAGAGTTTCCCCATGAGATTAAACTCCAGACATTCAGTTACTCCCTGTGGTCACAAGCTTAATAATGAAAATTAATGGACTGTATTTCTTTTCCTAAATCACTCCCTGCTCCCGTACAGGTGCACCTTCCAAGTAAAGTACATGCATTCACACTCTTGTCTTAGGGTGCACTTCTGGAAAACAAATACTAAGAAAAAAGCCTTTCACAGTGAACGTTACAACTTCATTTTTGTCCACTTTCGCCATCTACTCATGCTCTAGTTCAGTCAGAACTATGCATCTTTTTACATAGAAAAAAAACAAACATAGGTACTAAATTTATGGATCTTGATATAGAGAGGATTTTATAAATTTGACCCTAAAGGCAAGGGAATGAAAAGCAAATAAATGAGATTACATCAAACCAAAAATCTTATGCACAGCAAAAGGAACCACCAACAAGACTAAAAGGCAACCAACTAAGTGGGAGAAGATATTTGCAAACAACAGCTCCAACAAGTGGTTAATATAAAGATATAAGTATAAAGAACTCAGACAACTCAACACCAAATAAACAAACAATTCAATTAAAAAATGGGCAGAGGTCCTCAACAGACACTTTTCCCAAGAAGACATTCAAATGGCCAACAAGTATATGAAAAGATATTCAACTTCACTACAAGAAACATTCACATCAAAACAATGAAACGCCACCGCACACCTGCTAGAATGGCTATCATCAACAAGACAAGTAACAATGAGGGTTTGAGAAGTTGTCGAGGAAAGAAACCCTCATTCACTGCTGGTAGGACTGCAAACTGGTATGGTCACCATGGAAAACAGTGTGCAGCTTCTTCAAAAAATTAAGAATAGAGTTATCGTATGACCCAGCAACCCTTCTTCTGGGTAACAAACAAATTGTTTAAAACATTTCTTTACAAAGATATATTCACCCCTCTGTTCATTGTAGCATTATTCATACACATAGGAACAACTGAAGCATCCTCTGATAGATGATTGGATAAAGAAGAAGTGGTACAAGATGAAATCTTGCCAATATTTGAGAATATTGTGTAAATCCATATGTCAGAGAGAGAAAGTTCAGAACTGTATGAGTTCACTCATATGTGGAATATAAAATTTAATGAACAAATGAACAAATAAGATAAATAAAAACTTTATAGACACAGACAACAGTATGGTGGTTACCAAAGAGAAGGGGGATGGAGGGACATTAAAGTGTAGAGGGGGTCAAATATATAGTGGAAGGAGCCATATATTTGACTTTGGGTGGTGGTCACACAATGCAATATACAGGTAGTAATATCAAAATTGTACACTGAAACCTATGTGATTTTATTATTAGCCAATATCCCTCAATAAACTTAATTTTAAAAAAAATCTATACATATTTCCCCCAAGTGAACCCAGTCTGTACACATTTATTTATACAATCTTTTCTCCAATGTCTGCTCTCCCTTTTTTTCAAATATCTTAATTTTTTAACAATGTATTCTTGCTTGGGAGTATTTTCTGAACACTCAACATCTCAAAACTAAAGCTAATTACCAGAGGAGAATGAGGTTGGGGACACTTAGAAGAGGGTAAAGGTGGGATAAATGGTGACATAAAAAGACTTGACTTTGATGCTGAACCCACAGAACAATATACAGATGATGCATTATCAAATTGTACACATGAAACATATAATTTTATTAACCAATGTTAACCTGATAAATCCAATAAAAATTTAAAAAATAAATATGCTTATTCTTCTTGTATAGCTTTAATCCATGCTTTTCAATAGCTCCATGACAGTGCACGGTATGACTATCAAATTTTTTTAGCAATTTATACTTATTTGGTTTCTAGTTTTCACCTTCACAATCAATGTTTTAATACATACATCCTTACATGGTTTTTATTGTTTAGGATATATTCCCAGAAATGAAATTGCTAGGTTGAATGGGATGTCTAATTTTAACTGTATGAAAGTTCAAAAAACTGCTTCCCTCAAAAGTGAAATATTTCATTTTTCCACCTTCAATGTATGAGAGGATTCCTTTCTCATATTCCCATCAGCAACAAATCTTAACACTCTTCAAAATCTATTGCCAGGCTAATGAGAGTAAAATAATTTCTTATTGTTAATTTAATTTTTATTTCCATGACAACTAGTGAATTTGAATATTTTTTCATATTTCTGTTAACCATTTTGGTTTACTCTAACATGAAATATCTATTATATAGTTAGTTCATTGTTTTCTCTTGGATTATTTTTCTTTATTTCTGAGCATTCAGAGTCAAAAGATGTTAACTTCTTTCTTTATCATCTGAGTTGCAAATATATTTTCTCTACCCACTTATTATTTCTATTGAAGTTCCTGATATTTCTTTATTACGTAAATTTTTGTATTATACTGTGTCTGTGTTTTATATATTTTTTTGTCTTCAGTATTGAGTAAGCAAATATATCATATCTCTTACACGTACAGGTTTCTAGAGGCTTTTTGCTTTGTTTTGTTTTTTTGGGGGGGGTGTTCGTTTTGTTTCTCATTTGCTTTCATTTGATTGGAATTGTTTCTGTATTAGATAAGAAAATTATTTATTTAGTTTTTCTTTCAGATAAAAAGTTTATGTGATGATACTATATATTAATATCTTCTACTTTTCCCAAAATATCAAATGAGGTGTTTCAATATTATATTCTTATATTCAGATATCTTAATATTTTTTCTATTTTATTAATTCTTTCTGATTTATTTTGGCTTATTTAATTTTTTCCTACTCTGTAATTCATTAATTTTTATTCTTTAATAAATATGACAATTAAGATATAATTTATCTTCTAAATAGAGCTTTTGCCTACTTTTAGATTTGTGGCAAAATATTTTCCTTTAATTTCTTAATAGGTGGTTTAGAAATTTTATTTTAATTTTCCCTTTGTTATATATATTACCTAGGAGTTATTTATTAATTTTCAGTTAGTTTGTTGTTTTGCATAAACATGCCTCTACTGATATTGGCTTAATATTAGAGAAGAGGTTTTTGAAATTTCTACATTTTACTGACACTAGATCTTCTTAAATTGTGCCTTTTATTATCACACTAGAGGCCTGGTGTACCAGATTTGTACACTCGGGGGGAGGGTCCCTCAGCCTGGCCTGTGCCCTCTTGCAGTCTGGGAGCCCTTGGGGGATGTTTGGGGATTGGGCCTAAGCAGGTAGGAGACATCCTTAGTGCTACCACAGAGTTGGGAAAGGCTCCTGTTACCACCACTGTGCTTGCCAGCCGTTAGCCCAGCTTCTGGGCTTCTGGCTAAGCAGCTCTCCCCTGTGAGAGCACACTGACCACCAGGGGGCAGCTCCTGCATTGAGCATCTACCCCCTGGTGGTCAGTGCGCATTATAGTGACTGGTTGTTTTGCTGTTTAGTCAATTTGCATATTACCTTTTCATTATATAGGATTAGTCTTTATCCTATTTACTTTTTTCAAACTTAAATTTCACCTTGTCCAATATTAACAGTATCAATCTGCTTATTTTATATGGTATTCTCCTTATGTTCTATATTTTTATTATTTATCAATTAGTTATTGATAAAAGCCACCCTCAAAAAAATGTAGCAGACACCACCCCAAAACCTACTGGCTTAAAATATAAATTATATTTTTTGTTAAAAAATGACAATATCTAAAACAACAGTAGCCATCTGGTGTGGATGCCCTGCCTTGAATCATAAATAAAGAGTTAGATGTAATCAGTGTAGTGGTATTCTAGGGAAGAATACAGATAGCTCAATTTTTAAAATTAAATGTACTTTTATAAATACTGCCTTTATAATTATTCAAAGTGTGTGCATACATTTTTGGTGGATTCCCTATATAGGTCATGTAATATAGTTGTATCTTACTGGTCATCTCGCATACTAAGGTTATGTCTGGTTAACCATTATTTACCAAAATTTCTTATATACAAATATAGGCATCTGATTTTTTAAAAGTCACTTTGGAGCACAAAGGGGATGTAATTACTATTTTTTTGTAAATTAATTAAAATTATTAAGGCTGGTAGTTCTGCACCAGCTGAGCTGCTCAAGAATCTGTTGTCAGCTGCAGGCTGAATAGATGGTTCTGCAGATCTATAATGAGTCTTCTTAAATGTTCTGGATTCAGTTGTTTATAGTTTTGTCTACAATGGCCTTCGATGGGACAAGTAGGCATTTTTCCATGTGATCTGTCATCTTCCACTAGCAGGCTATCCATAACTTTTTCATGATGGTGGCAGAGTTCCAGATGGTAGCTCAGAAACATGCAGGTTGGTACACTGAGACATCTGTCACAGTCACTTGGCCAAAGTAAATCTCAAGAGCAGCTCAGATTCAAGGGGTAGGATAACAGACTCCTCCTCTTGGTAGGAAGCACTGCAAAGTTACATGACAAAGAGGATGGCTATAACATGCTAAAGAACTGGGGTCATTTTTGCAGTAGTCTGACATTAAATCTTAAGTTATCACTTTCTTTTTAAAGTGTATTTATTGTAACAGTATTTTAATTGTTTGAGTTTTTTAATCCAATTTGATAGCCACTGTATCCTTTCATTGTGATTCTCCATATTTGGTGGCTTGATCAAATTAGTTTTCTTTTCTTTCCTTTTCTTCTACTACATTTTTTTCTTTTTATTAATAACTAGAAGCCCAGTGCATGAAATTTGTGCACAGGGGAGGGGTGGTCCCTCAGCCCAACCTGCACCTCTCCAATCTGGGAGCCCTCAGGGGATGTCCTACTGAAGGCTTGGGCCCACTTCCTGTGGTTCTCTGCTCTCTGCGGGGCCTGCCTACTCCACACTGTGGCCAAGCAGGCTCTGCTGGCTGCAGATACTCCATAGGCGGCAGATCAGTGAGGCTTGATCCACTACCGAAGTGGGCAGATCTGCCTCTTAACTTGGTCCCCATGACCCCTGGCTGGGCCAACAGGCCCAAACATTCCAGTGGCAGGTCTGAGGGGACTGGGCACTGCCATCTTGTGGCTATGGGCGACACCATCTTTGTGATGGAGTGATGGTTAATTTGCATATTACTCTTTTATTAGGTAAGATTGCTTTGACTTTCTTTACTCTCTTAAATAAAAACATAATCTACTGCAGCAATTTTTATCGTTTTTCATCTCATGGCACACACAAACTAATTACTCAAATTCTGTAGCACACTAAAAAAATATATTGTGCTTGCCCTAACCAGTTTGGCTCAATGGATAGAGTGTTGGCTTGTGGACTGAAAGGTCTCAGGTTTGATTTTGGTCAAAAGCATGTACCTTAGTTGCGGGCACATCCCCAGTGGGAGATGTGCAGGAGGCATCTGATCAATGTTTCTCTCTCATCAGTGTTTCTAATTCTCTGTCCCTCTCCCTTCTTCTCTGTAAAAAATCAATAATATATATATATATATATATATATATATATATATATATATATTCCAATCTGATAGAAAAAAATAGGTACAATTTTAATTAATTTACAAAAAATATTAATTACATCCCCTTTGTGCTCCAAAGTGACTTAAAAAAAAATCAAATGCCTATATTTTGTATATAAGAAATTTTGGTAAATAATTAATCAGACACAACCTTAGTATGTGAGATGTCCAGTAAGATACAACTATATTACATGACCTATATAGGGAATCCACCAAAAATATATACACACACTTTAAATAATTATAAAGGCAGTATTTATAAAAGTACATTTAATTTTAAAAATTGAGCTATCTGTATTCTTCCCTAGAATACCACTACACTGATTACATCTAACTCTTTATTTATGATTCAAGGCAGGGCATTCACACCAGATGGCTACTGTTGTTTTAGATATTGTCGTTTTTAAAAAATTTATTTAACAATCTAAGGGAGAAGAGGTCAGTGTTCCTAACTAAATAATCAGGTGTTGCGTGTTTTAAACATTCTTGTGGTGCACTGGTTGAAAATCACTGACCTACTACAATTTGCAAACATTATATCAACCATTTCCTCTACTGAGACACATAGTTTTCCCCAACAAAGGTTATAATCCTCCATGCTGCCCTCAAGAGAAAATATTGAAGTTTACTTCTTCCTTCCCCCCTTTTCCTTCTCTGTCTTGTGAAACATTTAAATTTCTTTTCCTCCTTCCCTGGTTTAGAATGTGTTAAAATTTTTCTGATAGTAGTGCTATTATTTTCTTTTCATAGTTTGACTTACATAAAAATGGTCATATCATATTGGCGTAGTTCAAGCTGTTACTTGTGGTTGTGCAAATTGTGCATTGCACAACTCTAAGAAATATATTCATTTTACATTCATCCTAGACTTTTAGTTATTTTAATATATATATTTTTTTACTGGTGGTAGCCAACTGTCTTGAAAAGAGGTAGGTTTTTACCAATTTGTACCACGTTGCCATATGGACTAGCATCTGCATTGCACCTATCGGGGTCGGGTAATCAGTGCCATCAGCCTCAGGTGGTGTGGTTACCGCAGGACTCTTGTCCACTCCAGGTACTGAGATGTATTGGACATGTAAGGAGCGATGACAGCGTGTGAAGTCATCCTCTGTGATAATGGAAGAGTGAATGGATATTTGGCAGAAAACACCCCAATTGAGATTTAGAAGTTATGAATTTAAAACGAGAACAGTCAACAGGATCATGAGTGTTTCCTTCTTTTTATTTTCCTCCTGCTTATTTTCAGCTGCACAAGAGCAGGCTGGTGGGAGCGAGAAGAGAGTTAGATCTAATCAGTGTGGTGATATTCTAGGGGAGAATACAGAATAAAAGAGAGACATGGGACTTAAAGCCAATGCAAGCAAGCGGGTATAATGAAGGGACATGACAAATTCATGTGAAAATGGACATGAATATAATTGATAGTAGAATGCAAAGGTTGATAAATATTTAAATACTAGGGGCCCGGTGCACAAAAATTTGTGCACTCCGGAGGTCCATCAGCCTGACCTGTGCCCTCTCACAGTCTGGGATCCCTCTGGGGATGTCCACCTGCTAGTGTGCCTGGTCAACCTGGGTGAGGGGCTGATGGCTGTTTGTAGGCTGGCCAAGCCCCCCCAGTGTAGATCCTCACCCCATTGGGGTGTGGCCAGCCTGGGTGATGGGCTGAGGGCCGTTTTCAGGCTGGACACAGTCCCTTCAGGTTTTGTGTCCCTACTGGGGTACCTGGCCAGCCTGGGTGAGGGGCTGATGGCTGTTTGCAGGCTGGCCAAGCCCCCCAGTGGCATCCCTCACCCCATTTGGGGTGTGGTCAGCCTGGGTGATGAGCTGAGGGATGCTTTCAGGCTTTCAGGCTGCCCACAGTCCCTTCAGGTTTTGGGTCCCTCCTGGGGTATATGGCCAGCCTGGGTGAGGGGCTGATGGCTGTCTGCAGACTGGCCAAGCCCCCCAGTGGTGTCCCTCACCCCACTGGGGTATGGCCAGCCTGGGTGCGGGTCTGAGAGGCGTTTTCAGGCTTTCAGGCTGCCCACAGTCCCTTCAGGTTTTGGGCCCTTACTGGGGTACCTGGCAAGCCTGGGTGAGGAGCTGATGGCTGTTTGCAGGCTGGCCAAGCCCCCCAGTGGCGTCCCTCACTCCATTGGGGTGTGGCCAGCCTGGGTTATGGGCTGAGGGGTGTTTTCAGACTTTCAGGCTGCCCACAGCTCCTATTGATCCAATGTCCCAGCAAGGCTGGTCGGAAGCAGATTTCTAGGGTTTGTTTATCTTCTATAATTGATACACTGTTCCTCTAAGCTGAGGCTTAGGCAGCTAACGAAACCTCCTCTCTGCTTCAGTTCTGGCTTCTATAATGAAACAATGTTTTCCTTAGAAGTCAGGCCTGGCCTGCTGTTTGCTTCAGCTCCTGAGGCTTCTAGGATTGATACTTCGTTGCAAATATGTTGTTCTCTGGAGCGGAGAGAAGCCCAGGCAGCCTGCAAACAGTTTCACTCCTGCTGCAACGGAAACTGCCTGATTACTCAGCTTCCTGAGTTCTGGCTTCCATGTTGGCTAGGTTAATTTGCATACAGTTGCTCTGATTGGCTGGTGGGCATGGCTTAGGCATCTCCAAGGGATGGTCAATTTGCATATTATGTTTTATTATATAGGATAATATGAAGTTTGGAAAAGTTATATTTACTGGAGTTGCTTAATCTGTATCACCAAATTAACAAAGAGATGTATTTATTTTAATAAAATGAAAGGAACTTATGGTGAAATCTGAGAAACATTAAATGTGGGAGTGTTTTTCCAAATACAATTATTAAAACAAATTTTAGACATTATTATTCCTATGTGACCTTACTAATTATTCAGATTATATGAGTTCACTTCTGATCAATTTCAATGGATGTGTGTGAAAATATTTTGACTTAGTGAAAATTGTGGAACGTTTTATAGCTAAAAAGTTTCATTGCAGAGAATATATTGATCAAGGTTTTTAGCTGTTACAAAAAGAAAGTAATATGCTAATAAAAAATGACAAATATGACAGGTCTATGTGTTAAAATAATTATTATATAAATAAGAGAAAAAGAAATTAGATATAACTATCCATTTTCTTCAGTTCTAAGTTAAAATCATACTAAGTTTTTCTCTTAGGAGATTCTATAGATTTTTACATAGATTTATTTTTAAATTTGGAAATGACTTTATAAAATAAAATATTATATGCATAATTTTATCTAGCAAATGTTACAGTTTTCAGCATATTCTGAATTTGTTTCAATTAAGTGGAATTTTATAATACAGACATATTTGATGACTTTCTTGGGTTTATTTTCTCTTTCATCATTTGACAATGGTCAGTAAAGATGCTGACTAAAAAGAATTCTAGTTTTTATTGTATTAGAAAGGATATTGCTTTTTAAGGTTTTTAAAAACTAAGGGTATTCACCAGAGCTGATATGTACAAATGATTCATCAACCTGAAATACTGATAAATTTTGAAAAATTATTATGAATCTTGGAGAAATAATTAGGAAACACTACCATTTTGTGGTCATTAATAAATTTGTGTAATTAAGCCATCACTAATATCTAAATAGGACTTGTAAGTAATTTTATCCTGGATTACACTTAATAAATTTCATAATGATACTGAGGTTAGGGACACAATTTATTCCTATACAAATGTTGAAAATTAGATAAGTAGATTTATAATGAAAAGAGGGACTGTGTTTTGTTTTGTTTTTTCTTTGCCATTTAGGGACTTCATACAATAGACAGATTATTTCTTCTCTTACAAAGATGATCTTTTAATTTCAAAAAAGGTAAGATAATTAGTATTTCAGGATTTAATCAATGTTTTCTAAAATATTCTTTTAAAAATATATTCACCATATTCTATAAATAATCATATTCTTAGGATAAGATTCCTGCCACATGCTAAAATTCCAAGTTATCTATCTTACAAGTTTGAAAAAGGACAATAATTTCTGTATAATTTTGGCAACATTTACTCTTTAAGTTATATGTTATTGTGCCATTCATACATAGGAAAAGCTTTTTAAGAAAGGCATTATGAAGGCAGAAGTAGAGTTGAAACTTAAAATACATACATGTACACATACATACATATATGTATACCTTTAGTAGTGGTCAATTGTCAACATATCTAGAAAGATAAATTTGTAAAAATCTATAGAAGATAATAAAACAGACTTTCTCACTAATACTGTTCATTATTAATGACACTAAACATACTGAATATAGAGCCAAATCTCAACTCTTGGACAAACCTAGGAGGTCATGACATCTGGCCAAACTCTGGACACTTATTACACCTGGACTATGGATCTGCCACAATTTAGCTGCTCTTTTGTAGCAACAACAAAAATAATAGTAAAAAAAGACAAAATCTGTCTAGGATCCCATTTGATCCTCGCACCATTCTTATAAGAAAAAGTCATTGTGCTCACTTTACAGATAAACACATTTGGGTTAGAAAAGTTTCAATAAACTATCAAAGGGGCTCAGGGATTACAGAGTAGACTGGGATTTTGTACCTAACTCTGTTTCATCAGAGCTGATGTTAATGTTTTGACAAATGCATTTCCTCTCCCCAGCGTAGCCGGTGACATATGCACACAATGTGGTGAATGGTGAATGGGGAATACCTAGGCCAGATTCTTATTCTCAGGACTGGAAATAGAGAGCGAAGAGGGAACAGAGCTGTCTAGTGAGCATAAACTGAAAGATCATGAGATTGAAAGTCCAGGAGGAACATGATGACTGAATCAGCAGAAGAAACCAAGAGGTGGCTGAGTTTCAGGAATAGAAACAATAAGACTTCAGTGGATAACAATCCAGAACGATGGGCATAAAGTGGACAAATCATGTAAAGAGTAACAAAAATTCAGAGTAAGTTAGGGCAGTTATTAAATAACTAGGAGCCCGGTGCACAATAATTTGTGCACTCGGGGGGAAGGAGGTCCCTCAGCCCAGCCTGTGCCCTCTCACAGTCTGGGACCCTTTTGGGGGATGTCCACCTGCTGGCATACCTGGCCAGCCTGGGTGAGGGGCTGGCAGTTTGCAGGCTGGCCAAGCCTGCCCCGCCCACCCCACCCACCCCGTGGCCTGCCACCCGCCCTGCCCACCCCATAGCCTGCACCACACCCGCCTCCATGGTGGCCAGCCTCCATTTTAGCTGAGTTAATTTGCATACAGCCACTCTAATTGTCTGATGGGCGTGGCTTGATTGGTGGGCGTGGTTTAGGCATCTCGGAGAGATGGTTAATTTAAATATTACTCTTTTATTAGAGTAGATTTCATTTTCAAAGCAATAGAGAAGTCTTCTGTTGTTTCTAATGGACCGGAGAGGACGATAATTTTGAGAAACACTGACACTGAGGGCAAGCATAAACAGTTCAAACTCTGTTATGTGGACATGTATGTTGTGTAGACATATATTTTTATTTCTGTCAAGTAAATACTTAGCAGTTATATTTCTGGATGATATTACAATTAATTGATGCTTGAATATTGACTTTAAATCCCAATGAATAAGCTAAAGTTACTTAATTTTAGCAAATTTGTTTTGTAAATTTTGTAGAGTAGCAGAATATGCCATCTCAGTGTTTGCCGCTTTGGTGTAGGGATTATTTTGAGCTGAAGATAATTGAGAAGAAGCAGATACAGAAGGCATTATCTGCTTTCCCTTTTTTTTCCCTAAGAGTAAGACATAAATTTGTAAGTATGTCCTCTTTCCCCTCTCTACTAGGAAAGACAAAATTGATAACCAGTGATAACATTAAACTCCCGTTAGCCATAGAAGACACCACAGGAAACTGCATATTAAGCTTTACTAACTCGTGCTTATTGTCCATTAATTTGCTGTATGTTTGTTTCCCTCAATTTTCCACTATAGAAAGTGATAAACTTGATGTTATCTTGTTAATTCTCTAAAAACGTATTGTTCTTTTTTAAGATGCTATGTAAACCCCAACTGCTAACCACTCCTTGAGTTATTTACCAGTACATGCTCTCAAATATAAATGCAATGCACATGCTAACTCTTGTGTATTTTTCTATTGTTAATGGCTTTTATCAATCTAATTAATAGAGCTCTAACTGGAAAAACTTGGAGGATGGAAGGGAAAATAGTTGTGTTTCCCCACAGTGTCTTAGAGTTTTTTAGATGTGTGATCATGTGATTTGAGGTGAAATACAGGTAATATTTATGCAATCTATATCATTTTAATTTCTTTTTAACTACACTTGCTAGAGAGTATAATACAATATTGAATAGAAGTGGTGAGAGTGCAAGTCTTTGCCTTGTTACTGATTTTAGGAGATTTGAGCAATAGTATTAACCTACTTGAAATAATTGGTATTTGTAGAATACTATCTAATTGAATAAGAGAGTAATATGCTAATTGCATCACTCCACTACATCCCAAGCCAACGCACACCAGCCAATCAGAGCAACTATATGCAAATTAACCCAACCAAGATGGCAGCCTGCAGCCACAGAGCTAGAGCAAACAGGAGGATCATTGCCCCTGCAATGGAGGAAGCTGCCTGCTTAGGTCCGCTGTGGCCTCCACTCAAGGCAACAAAGTTTCAATTTAGAAGATAAATAAACCCAAGATATCTGCTTCCAGCTAGCCTCACAGGGAGCTGGGGTTGCTGGAGGCCATGGCCAGCCTGCAAACAGCAATCAGCCCCTCACCCAGGATAGCTACACCCTCATGGGTGAGGGTCCATGGTGGGGGGCTTGGCCAGCCTGAAAATGACCCTCAGCTCATCATTGAGGCTAACTGTGCACGCAGTAGGAACCCTCACCCTGAAGGGGCTGTGGCCAGCATGCAAACAGCCATCAGCCACTCACCCAGACTGGCCAGGCACCCAAGGGGGACCCTCAACCTGATCCGGGACACCCTTCAGGGCAAACCAGCTGACCCCCACCCATGCACCAGGCCTCTATCCTATCTAGTAAAAGAGTAATATGCAAATTAGGCATCACTCCATCACAAAGATGGCTGCCCCCATAGCCACAAGATGGTGGCACCCATAGCCACAAGATGGCAGCGCTCAGTCTGCCTCAGCCCCATCACTGAAGTGGTCAGGTCTGTTAGCCAGGCAGGTGGTGTGGGAGGCGAGGGGCCCGAGGGGCGGAACAAGTGATCAGAGGGGATGGGAGTCCCTTGCCCAGGTGAGAGGCCTTCACCAGAGGCCTCAGGCATGGGCAAGAGTGGAGCCAGCGATCAGAGAGGGCAGGGGCAGAGCCAGTGATCAGAGAGTATGAGGGTGCCCTACCCAGGCATAAGGCCTGGGCCAGAGGCCTCAGGCCTGGGCAGGGGCAAGACCGGAGATTGCAGGGGCCTGGGCACCACAGAGCCAGTGATCAGAGCTGAGGTGGAACCTGGGATCTCAGCGGTCTGGGCACTGGTGGAGCTGGCAAAGCAAGGGTCTGGGGTTTCCCTGCCCAGACCTGTAGACTTGGCCAGAGGCTGCAGTGGGGCAAGGGTGGAGCGGGTGATGGCAGGGGCTTAGGGGTCTCCTGCACAGGCCTGTAGCCTTAGCCAGAGGCTGCCAGTGGAGCAAGGGTAGAGCTGGCGATGGCAGGGGGAAGGATTAGAGCCAGTGGTCGCAGAGGCCTGGGGTCTGTGAAGCCAGCGATTGGAGGGGCTTGGGGGTCTTCTGCCCAGGCCTGCAGCCTCAGGCAGAGACTGCAAGCCCGGGCAGGGGCAGAGCCAGTGATCACAGGGGTCTGGGGGTCCCCTTCCCAGGTCTTTAGCCTTGGCAAGAGGTTACAGGCCTGGGAAGGGGTGGAGCTGAGATTGGAGGGGCAGGGGTAGAGCTGGTGATCAGAGTGAACTACAGAGGAAACACCTTTTCTTACCACTCATTGGCTAAGCTCCCTGTATGCCACTGGTAATATTCTTAGTAATTTGGGTAATAAGAATCTAAAAAGGCAATCCAGGGTTTTTCCACCACACTCCTGGAGAAAAAAAAATGAAGGTCCACTGCTGGAGGGCTAAGAAATGTCATATCCTGCCCTAGCTGGTTTGGCACAGTGCATAATGCCTCAGCCTGCTGACTGCAGGGTCTGAGTTCAGTTCTGACCAAGGACATGTACCTAGGTTGCAGACTTCTCCCTGGCCAGGGCCTAGTTCAGGGCATAGGCAGGAGGCAAGTAATCAAAGTGTTCCTCTCACTTTGATGTTTCACTCTGTTTTTCCCTTCTCTTCCACATTCTCTAAAAATAAATGGAAACATATACTCAGGTGAGGATAAAAAAAAAGAAAGAAAGAAATGTCATAGCCTATGAAAGATACATCTTGAAAATGCCTAAAGAAAGTTGTCATTTTTTCATGGTGAAGGGACTGGATTCCGTGTTGATGAAAACACCTTGGTGGCTGCGGTGACTGGCAGTGGCTGCAGCAGCGGGGTGATGGGGCTGGTGGCTTCCCCTGATTAGCCTGGTCACCTCCCACAAAGGGAGGCCAGACTGTGGCTTAGGCCTACTCCCCAAGGGAAGCAGGGCGCGAACCTAAGCCATCAGTAGGACACCCCCTGAGGGCTTCCAATATGTGAGAGGGGGCAGGCTGGTCTGAGGAACCCCCCCCCCCCGCCAGTGCATGAATTTTGTGCACTGGGCCCATAGTCCTATATAATAAAAGGGTAATATTCAAATTGACCCTAACAGCAGAACAACTTTAAATAACTGGTCACTATGACACACACTCACCACCAGGGTGCAGATGCTCAATGCAGAAGCTGTCTCCTGGTGATCAGTGGACTCCCACAGGGGAGTTCTGCTCAGCCACAAGCCAGACAGAAGGCTGCCAGTAGAGCGGTTTTGGTGGGAGCCTCTTCTGCCTCCTCAGCAGCACTAAAGATGTCTAACTGCAGCTTAGGCCTGCTTCCCACTGGCAAGTGGACAGCCCCTGAGGGGTCCTGGGCTGCCAGAGGGATGTCTGACTGCTAGGTTAGGCCTAATTGCCCAGTGTGCGGATCTAAGCCAGCAGGTGGACATCCCCTGAGGGTTCCCAGACTGTGAGAGGTCGTAGGCTGGGTTGAGGGACCTCCCCCCCAAGTACACAAATTTTCGTTCATCGGGCCTTTAGTCCTATATAATAAAACCCTAATATACAAATTGACCAAATGGTGGAATGATTGGTTGCTATGATGCACACTGACCACCAGGGGGCCGACACTCAACCCAGGAGCTGCCCACTGATAGTCAGGATGCTCCCATATGGGGAGGAGGCTCATGGCTGGTGAGTGCCTCCTCCGCAGCTCTAAGAACCACTCAGGGGATATCTGATAACTGGCTTAGCCTCACTGAGTGGGCCTAAGCCATCAGTTGGACATCTCCCGATGGTTGCTGGACTGTGAGAGAGTGCAGGCTGTACTAAGGGATGCCCCCCAGTGCGCAAATGTTGCACCGGACCTTTAGTATTTAATAACTATATAATTCATATTATTGTCAATTGCATTTGAAAAAAATCTGGGCCAAACCATGGGTCTCAATATATTTCAAAATATTAAAATCACACAGAATACATTGTCTCATCATAATGTAACCAAATTAGAAATAAAAAAAAAATTAAAAAATCAACAAGTATTTGATTATTTTAATAGAAACAAAAATGATGACAAAATTCAAACCCATTCATAATAAAACTGTTAGCAAAATAAAAACAAGTATACAGACCCTATTTTATTTTTTTATCCTTTTTTTTAAATTTATCTTTATTGTTCAAATTATTACAGTTGTTACTCTTTTTCCCCCATAGCTCCCCTCCTCCCATTTCCCACCCCACCCTCTGCCCCCCCCCACATTGTCCTCATCCATAGGTGTACGATCATTCTCTTCCCACACTCCCAACACCCTTTACCCCCGAAAATTGTCAGTCCACTCCCTTTCTATGCTTCTGATTCTATTCTATTCACCAGTTCCTTCTGTTCATCAGAGTTTTTATTCACTTGATTTTTAGGTTCACTTGTTGATAGATATGTATTTGTTGTTCATTATTTTTATCTTTACTTTTTCTTCATCCTCTTCTCAAAGGATACCTTTCAGCAGGAAGCACAGAGAACTCCAAACAAAAGGAACCTAAGAAGGACCACACCAAGACACATCATTATTAAAATGCCAAGAGCAAAAGACAAGGAGAGAATCTTAAAAGCTGCAAGAGAAAAGCAGTTAGTCACTTACAAGGGGGCACCCATATGACTGTCAGCTGATTTCTCAACAGAAACTCTGCAGGCCAGAAGGGAGTGGCAAGAAATATTCAAAGTGATGAATAGCAAGAACCTACAGCCAAAATTACTTTACCCAGCAAGGCTATCATTCAGAATTGAAGGTCAGATAAAGAGCTTCACAAACAAGAAAAAGCTAAAAGAGTTCATCACCACCCAACCAGTATTATATGAAATGCTGAAAGGTATCCTTTGAGAAGAGGATGAAGACCCTATTTTAAAAGTGAAAAATGCAAGACACACATTTGGGAGAAAGTATTTGCAATGCCTGTATCTAAAAAAAGGTACTTATATCAGAATATATAAAGAATTCCTAGAAGTCAATAATTAAATTAATTAAAAAAGCAATTAAAATTGGCAACTCTATGAAGGTTGCTGGGCATCATTAACATCATATGACTCGCTAAAATTGAGAAGTCTGACAATCTTGCATACTGGTGAGCCTGTAGTGCAACCAAACCTTCATACATTGTTTGTAAGTGTGTAAAATGCTACAACTCTGAATCATTTCTAAAATGGTTAAATACCATCTACCTATGACCCAGCAATTTCAATCCTTACTGTTCTCTTAAGAGAAAAAAAAAAAGTATTAAAGACTTGTGAACTGAATCTTGGTAGTACCAAATAAGGAAAACAAACACAAATTTTTATCAATAAACAAACCATGGCAAATCTACTACTTCTGAACAAATTAATTTCAGTTTCAGACTTTCTTCAAATGCCTGGGTCAACTTCCATGCCTTAAAATGAGTCAACCAACATCACAATTGTCCTGTGAACAGAGCTATGAACCTCAAAGCTGGGCCATGTTGTTGGCAGGCAGCACACTAGCCACCAGACCTTGCAGATCGAGGAGCCGGCACCGGTCAGCCTTTGCTCTAGGGTGCTAATGCTTGCTCTTCTCAGGGAGTTTCTACATGCTGTTTTCTTTAGAAAAGAAAACTCTATTTTTGTGGGTTTTTTTTTTCCTGTGGGATAAATGCCTCATTGCTCTGTATTATTTAGTCAAAAGTTGACAAGGCTTAGAAGGGCTAAGTCTTCCATCTACTTCCATCAGTCCTCCCAACCTCTTTCTCTTTTTCTGAAATATGTGACATGTCTGGTTTTTGAGCCTCTTCAGAGTGCTGCAGGACACAGATTTATTTCTTGGCTGCATTTTCCTTCTTACATGGTGTTAGATATAGTGTCCTTCCTGAGTTTCTTAATTCAGAAATTCTTTGTGTTCTAGTTTCTAATAATTGTTTGAAACGGTACCACCCTCCTTTTATTTGTTTTTATTACTTTTTCCTCCTTTATCATGATTTCAATGGAGTCTCGGATGAAACATGTGATAACCATGTTTGAGTACAATCCATCATCTTAAACTAAAAGTCTTTCCTGTGTTTTTAATCAGTCAGAAACATTCCCAGGCTAATCTTTCACAACTACGAAGTTTATTCAATGCTTGACATCACTTCCCTTCTTCTCCTGTTTTGAGTTAAAATAATGATTTCATCATATGCCTGTGTAAAGGTAGTTATTATTTTGAATGACAGATCCATGTTTTGTAAGAAGTAGACAAATTTAGTAGAATAATCTAATCAGAGTACTAAATTCTTTGTGTTCTCAAGTCAGTAGAGCATTGACCTCCATTTCTTACCTGATCAGGCTGCTGAGAATGAGCAACCTGGACTTGGGATATATGTATTGCTATGAATGACAAAATAATTATTGAAGATACTAATAAACATATTGAGAAACCTTGACTACAACTATAATTGAATATCCTCGTTTTGATTATATCTTGTTCTGATAAAGCAAATAAAATCTTGTTTTGCTCAGTGGCAAGAATCGAGTTATATTTATTTATTGTTTAACAAACACACAAAAGGAAGGGTAAAACAAACAGTGAAATCTGAGAGGAGAGACTATGCTATGCAATAGAGATATCTTTCAAGTGGACCTTGATTGGCATAGAAGATTGTTAGGCACTAGGTCAGATTTCTTTGACAGGAAATTCTTCTTGAGAATAGGAGAGATCTCTAACTCCTGCCAAATGCTGGTGTTTGAGGTATCCGTGCATGTACAAGTGGACCATTAAAAGCCATTATTTATAGGAAGCAATATGGACTGTTGATATATCTATTTTAGGTAATGTGCCATTAATTTGCTATCTTTGATCACAAAAAAGTAGACTTAAAACCTCAATTATCTGATATGAAAAATAGTGAGGTATTATTTCAAGTGTAAGTAGTAAATCTTTAAATGATATAAAGCATGCAAAACACTCATTTGTCACAAAATGAATGTCTTATTTTTTAAAATATATTTTTATTGATTTCAGAGCGAAAGGGAGAGGGAGGGAGAGATAGAAACATCAATGATGAAAGAGAATCATTGAACGGCTGCAACCTGGACATGTGCTCTTGACCAGAATCAAGTCCAGGACCCTTCAGTCTGTAGGCCTATGCTCTAACCACTGAGCCAAATCAGGTAGGGCACAAAATGAATGTTTTACACATTACAACATTGTTATCATTCTAAAGTCCACAATTTCATTTCACTAAATGGACTTAATTATGCTTTTTATATAAGTATTCTATTTTTGAGGAGGAGTTATCCATCTATCCTTCGATTTTTACTCCAAGTCAGTGGCTAGAGACATTCATTAATTTATTTCAAAAAGAATACATACATTTTAACTAGGTTATGACTCTGGGGCTGTATCTATTTTCCTAATCATTGTGATTTCTTTTCCTTCACTTTTCAGGTATCTTTATGGAAAAAAAAATCATGTTCATATTTTTAGTGTGAGTGAGTTGAAGGAACAAAGCATTTAGCAAAGTAGCATAAAAGACAAGTTAGCAACAGCCCAGCAGGAGAAAGATCAATGCTCCTAAGCATCCTGTAATATTTTCTGAGTGATTTACAAAGGACTTTCTTTTTACTTGCCAGGAGAAAACTTGGCACACTTGCAAAATCAGCTGTGCAGTAGAATACTAGTGTGAGTGAGGAATTGCCAGCTGTGTTTGTACTCTGAGCAGTTCCCTACAATGGCCATCTCATAAGAGTGTCTTTTCAGAGCATCAGGGAATAAGTATGGATAGACTATGCCCAAGCCATACATAAAATCGTGCAAGTAAAGTAATCCTCTTTTTCATAGAATAAAGTGGACTGATTAAAGGAAAGGTGCAGTGTCCTATTCACTAGTGCTGAATCCTTGATTTTACAGAATAGAACTCTCTGAAGGCCTCTTCCCTCAAAACTAAATTAGTCATTCAGAATTGAAGTAAGAAACAAAAAAAATCTAATCTTCAACATGTGCAAAATAGAGGGAAAAGAGTATATTTGTTTTAGTTCTATTAAAGGAGACTAGCATTTTTTAACTTAAAAAATTAGTCTCAAGAATATCAAAATCTAAAACACTTTAAAATGAAAATTTCTGTTTAAAATTAATAGACTTTATTTTTAAGCACTGTTTTTTACATTATTTTTATCCAGTTATAGGTAAATGGGCATTCAGATTGTCTTAAAATCTTAGATATTATGAATAATACTGCAATGAACATGAGAGTGAAGATATCTGTTCCATATAGCGCTTTTATTTCTTTTGGATATATATCAAGAGGTGAGATTGCTAGATCTTATGGTCTTTTGGTCTTTTATTTTTAACATTTTAAGGAATGTCCATAGTATTTTCCATAACGACTCTACCAATTTGTATACTCACCATTTTGTACAAGGGTTTATTTTTTCCACACCTTTGCCAACACATGTATCTCTTGCTTTTTGAAAAGTCATTCTAACAGATGTGAAATAATATCTGATTGTGATTTCAATTTGCATTTCCCTGACGTTCTTTTTTCTTGATATTAGCTTATATTGTGACATTTCTTTACACATCTATTGAATGTTATTTTATGTGACTATTACAAAGATAAATTGCAGAGTTTCTGATTTGTGTTATCATCTGCTAAAGAGTAATGTTCACCAGCTTGGCTATACTCCAACTCTAAACTCTGACTTCCCTTCATTTATTAACTATCAACAGGTAAATCCTCCTGATAATTCTTTGATATCCGAGTTCATTTTTTTGTTAAATCAGACTTCCCAAGGTCACACAAAGAAGAATATTTGAGATACTAATTAATGAAGTTAAGGTACTAGTTAATTCAGGTACTGGTTAGTCTATCTTGAGCAGAATTATAAACTCAAATTAGTTTAATCTTTTAATCAAATCTGTTTGCTTATATTCTCACACAAGGATAAAGGACTTCCTCAGCCTCATTTGTTTTGATATGGCTATACGATTGATTCATAGCTAACAGTGTATGAATAGATATGATGTGTACTACTTTCACCCGGCTCTATACAAACTTCTCTTTTAAAGTGTCTTTTTATTATTTTCTGTTTATGCTGAATGCATGGAACTCATAGAAATGAACATAACTGCAAGGATCCTGGAGATAATATAACTAGAAAGCTCTCCACCAATCACAGGCACCCACATTGGATTGTTACGTAAATAAGAATTAAACCCTATTGAGTTAAACCATACAAATTATAGGATTATTATTTTTTATCAGCTAGCATTACTCTGACACTAAAATTAATACGTAATTAATTCTGTATAAAATCTTTAAATCTTTAAATGATATAAATAAATGTGGAAGTCAAAAAAGAAGAAAAAAGGTGTTCAAGACAGATAATAAAGTGAAGCAAAGTTGTAGGATAGAAATTAAGTACATACATGTTTCTTCTTTTCTTCAAAATATTAATAACTAGAGGTTTGGTACATGAAATCTGTACACTTCAGTGGGTGTCTCTCAGCCTTGCCTGAGCCCTCTCGCAGTCTGGGACCCCTTGGGGAATTTCCAACTGACAGTTTAGTCCAACTCCTCGCAGACAGTGGGCCTGAGCCGTCAGTTGGACATCCTTAGAGCTACTGTGGAGGAGGGAGAGACTCCTGCCACCACTGCTGTGCTTGCCAGCTGTGAGCCTGGCTTCTGGCTGAGTGCTGCTCTCCCTGTCAGAGCACACTGACCACCAGGGGGTAGATGCTCACTGCCCCCTGGTGGTCAGTGCACATCATAGCAACCGGTCATTCTGCTGTCTGGTTAATTTGCATATTAGCCTTTTATTATATAGAATGATTATAAATTGTTTTTTTTTGTTGTTGTTGTTGTTCATACAACCATGGAGAAATCTCCAGAAATTCACAAATTTTCTATAGAGAACTTAACAACATTTTGTTAAATAAATTAATAAAAATTGAGTTTTACTAAGTCATGTTTATCTCTTTAATATTTCTTGAACCTAAATCCTTTTTCTATGCACTTTCCTTTTCCCCCCCAGATTAGTCTCTCAATATTTCTAAATAGAATTCTAAGTAGGGCTTTAACCTCCAGCTTTTTCACCTTCCCTTTGGTACCAATCTGCTTCTAGAGTGATATTTCTAAAATTCAATATTCATATAGCTACTTTCTACTTAACCTTCAATGGGTCATTGTTCTCTCAAATCTCAAATCCAAAATGCATATTAAATTATGAAAAGCTCTTTTTCTTTTATAGCCATTCTTCTCTCTGGAAACTCATGTCCTCACATTATATGTTGTCATAGCAAACTATTTTCAAATATCTGAATATATCATGTTCTCTCACCACTGAAGCAGATTCCCATGTTTCTTTACTTTGCTCTTAAAACATCCCTTTATGCCTCACTTGTAGTGGTAAGAACCCTGGACAAACACAGCTCACACAGCCTAAAAATGCAAGTTGAATCTATAAATAAAGAATAAAAATCAAAAAGTGATATTTGCCCAAATTATAAAGCTCATAAGAGGAAGGTTTATGATTATCACAAATCTTGTGACTATAAAACTTATTCTAATTCTTGAATAAAAAAAATATTTGTTCTTTTTAGTTAATTGTTGTAACTTTGTGCAAATATTTCCAAATTAACTTGCTCTCAGATTGCTCTAAAATGGAATGCACACAATACATACTTTAAAAAGATGTTGCAAAGGTTAGATCATATAATTATTATATAAAAATTTTGTTCTAACTCCAAGGGTCTAGAAATATAAGATATCGTAAATACCTTTCATTAATCTTTCTACAGTACATTAGGTTTCAAAACTCTTCATATTTTAAGGAAGGATATTTTAAATATTATTTTACTCAGCTCATGCCTATGCCTTGACACAGATTGATTACATTTAATGATCACAACAGAACTTTGAGAAAACTATCATCATTTTGCCGGTTGTAGAAGGGGTGTTGCACTGAATTTCATCATCTAGTAGCTTCCAGACTCCTTGAGGCACTGCCTCTACTGCAGGGAATTGCCTTACCCAAGGTCACAAGCCCTTCACTGTTCATATCAAATGACTTTTCAGTTTTAGAATATAAACACCCATACCGCTCCTCCCAACTTCGTATAATTCTAAAGCATTGTCCTATTTTTAGAACCCACTGCAGGGTCATCTGGGTTGATATTATATCATAACTTAATTTCTTTCTCTGCCCACTCATTTCCTTCCCTTCTGTTCTCTTCCCTTTCACACTTGATGCTGAAGCACTCCCTCATAAACCTCCTTTGTGCTTATTACTGTCTTGGAGTCAGCTTCTCTACAACAGCCATGATTCAGATGAGAAAAGAGAAAGCATTTGAGAGGCTATGGAATGTTTTACGTATCCTTAAAACTCAAACGACCTAGCCCGCCATTGTAGATCAGCAGTTGAGCATCCAGCTAGGAACTAGGAGGCCATCGGTTTGATTCCTGGTCAGAGCATGTTCCTAGGTTGCAGGCTCGGTCTCCTGTGGGAGGCGTGCAGGAAGCAGCCAGTTAATGATTTTCTCTCATCACTGATGTTTCTCTCTCTCTCTCTCTCTCTCTCTCTCTCTCTCTCCCTCTTCCTTCCACTCAAAAATGAACAAAAATATTTAACAAACAAACAAAAACAACCTAGTAGAGTGTGTGTGTGTGTGTTGTGTGTGTGTGTGTGTTTTATTCTGCCCTTTCTGATGATAATACCTTAGGGGTTCCCAGTCACTATCATACAGTAATTAACAAATTCTGAGTATATCATATATTATGTGATTCACCACTCAGGGAATTATAACTCTCTGAATTTAAACCTATGCATGGCTCTATAATTTTTGACACATGCACACTTCTCTTGTGTGCATTGTCATTTACCAGTTTAAGGCTGCATGCTGTCTTGCATCCCAATTTAGGTCACAATCCTTCAGAAAGCAGTGTTTTTTGTTCCTAGTCTCTTGGGACTTAAGACAGAGTCCATAGAGCAGGCCTGGAAGACTATCAATGACATTCAAAACTTATCCCCATGTAATACCTGTTTTGTTTTAGATATCATTTTATCTCCTTTAAAAAAAATTGGTCACCTTTCTCTTTCTTCAGTCTTCCCTGTTTCCACCCTTATAACTCTCTAGATAAAAGCAGTGTGATCGACTTTCATGGTGTACTTATATCTCATTTTGTTATAAAATTTCTTCGGTCATTTGCTGCATATTCCCACCTCCACTGTCTAATATTTAGCAATACATCTTCAATGCAAGGCCAATAAATATAAATTGATGTATGTTTGAACAAGTTCTGTGGTGATAGAACATTATTCAAAAAAGATATTCAAAAGAACAGGCTAAGTTAAATGCAGTGTATGAGAATGTGACATTAGGGGCACTAAGCCATTTGGTTCTATTATAATATGATAAATGATAGGAAAATCATCCAGCCAGAGGTCCTCTTTATTCCTCATAAAAGCATTCCTAAATCGTCCTTCACCCAGAATTAATGTATATAATAAAAAATGAGGTGGCAATGAAGTTGGCTACTGTGTCTTAATGAATATGTGTTAGGGAAAAATATGCTTAATTGACAGCCCTGGAAACACAAGCACCATTGCTCCAGGAACAGATACAGCATAAAATGTTCCTGTACAAGCTTCTCCTATTGCGTCCCTCTGGACAGCCTGGTTTTGACAGATGAAAAGGCAATTAAATCTGTTTCATTCCTGCATGGCTGAGAACAAGGCATGTGCTGAGTCCCCATTAAGACAGGCATTAGGTTTGTTTTGTTTTATTTTATTTTTTAAAGCTTCTATTATTATTATTCTTTCTCAGCAATGAAATCTCTGAACTGAGATATTGCTTTTCCTAAAGGTGTCACTCAACCAGAGAATGTTTCTCAGTTCAAGAAAATTTGAAGTACTCTTATTGATGGGATGAGGAAGAATACAGGGCAAGTGGTCTCACCCATTTAAATTGGCATAACAGTCAGCCTCAGAAATCACAACCACTCCATTTCTTCCAAAGATTTTTGTGACAAGTCATCTGGTTTAGAATCCAGACAGGCAGATGGCTGCTGGAGTTCAAGACGAATCTTCATTTCTGAAGGAGATGGAAATCAAGCCAAGGGTGCTAAATGGAAGTATTATTCTGCACACTGACCAGGAAGAGGGTTTGGGAAGTTATTATGAAGGAATCACTGAACCTATCAGTTCAGTGCACAGCACTGGAAAAGCAAAGTAAACAATATAATAGGTGATGTTAGTAGCAAGGGAGAAAGGAATGATCAGATATTATTCTTTTATACTGCAGCTTTTTATCCTTCCTATATAGCAATATCATAAATCTGTGGTTTTTGTATTAAAAAAAATTATTGCCACCCTAGCCAGTTTGGCTCACTGGATAGAGCATTGGCCTGGGAACTGAAGGGTCCCAGGTTCGATTCTGGTCAAGGGCATGTACCTTGGTTGCAGGCACATCCCCAGTAGGGGCTGTGCAGGAGGCAGCTGATCGATGCTTCTCTCACATCGATGTTTCAAACTCTCTATCCCTTTCCCTTCCTCTCTGTATGAAATCAATAAAATATATATTTAAAAAAATATATTGCCATATGCAGAAAGTTCACATGATGTCTACCATCAAAAAACTATACCTTAAAGCAGAGTTCTCAACCTGTGGGTCGCGACCCCTTTGGGGGTTGAACGACCCTTTCACAGGGGTCGCCTAAATACATACTGCATATCAGATATTTACATTATGATTCATAACAGTAGCAACATTACAGTTATGAAATAGCAATGAAAATAATTTTATGGTTGGGGGTCACCACAACATGAGGAACTGTATTAAAGGGTTGCGGCATTAGGAAGGTTGAGAACCACTGCCTTAAAGATTTTGAGAGGAAAGATGTAGATTTCTCTGATAGATGGGGGTTAATTAGAAAAAAAGAATAATAAAACCAGCTAGGATTAATAATTTTGTCTATGCATTTAAAAATACCCTGACACAAGGAACAGTAAAATACACTGGTAAGTTTAACCAATATGACATAGTTCGACACTATATGCCCATTTTGGAGATGAGAAAACAGCTTCAAAGAGATTAATTAGTAGCTTTACAAAGTCACAGAATGAGTAATTGTTATCAGCATATTTTGAATTATTTTTTAATGAATGATGACTGTAAATGTTATATTTCATGTGCATTTTATAGATGGGGAAATTAAATAGATATAGATATATATTGACAGAACTATGATACAGATACCAAATCACTATTTTAATTGCAATAAAAATTTATACTGTTTTGTCTTTGGAAATGTAGCTGAGACATTAGAGACAAGACAAATACCATGTGACTTCATTTATATGTCAAATGAAAAAAGAAGTTTTAAAGACTCTTAGGTCATGTCTAAGAGATTCAAGAGTCAGTTTGAAAAGATCCTACTAGAAAAAATATGGGAAAATTTAAATATAAAAAAACACACATAATAACTACAATGGACTAAAGTGCATAAAATATTTTTAAATTCATGATTACATAAAGATAAAATATGGAAAAAGAAGCTAATCTGTTACTATGGAAAGATTCTAGTAAACTTGGTTGTTATTTGCAAACTAGTCAATAAAGTGAAATAATTGATCAGTTTTCTTGTGTTTTTTTTGTGTGTGTGTTTTTTATTTGTATATTCTCCACTCAGAGCAATCTACTAACAGATGAGGAAACTTTCTGTTTACAGAAGTTTACCAGACAATAAGTTACTGGAGAAATAACAAAATTGGAATATCTCAATTTTGTAACCCAATGTACTAAAGGATCTAGGATTTGAGCATCAGTAAATCCTAACATCTGTAAAGAGAGACATCTAGGCATCATGTACTTTATATTAGAGAAACACAACCCTGTGAAAATCAGCTTATTAAAAATTGTTGAACTTAAATTTTTATCACATCTCTATATTCAGCTACTAAATATAGAGAGGATAACAGAATCACCTACACTATAGGCTATAACTGGCAAATTCATCATTAGAAAATTCTACAGGAAAAATAAGCCAAGTTTTTCTGTATATATCTTATAAGGAAAAACAAGAGAATAATTAAGGTTAAATTTAAAGATTCAAAAGGACTTAATATTAATTATAATATGCTTACCTTACTTTGTACTCTAATGCAAACTATGTATATAACCACCCACCCTACCCATATCCATAGCCACACACGATATTTATATATGTGATATGCATGTGTGTATGTGCAGTATAGGATCTATCTATCTATCTATCTATCATCATCTCTTTATTTAGTGATTGAGAAAGAGAAAGGGGACACAGAGAGGATACAAAGAAAAAACACAAAGAGAGAAATGTGACAATTATGAGATAATTGCATTTGAAAAGGGGGCTGGCAATATACTGGTACTGAGAATTGTTGTTTCAGATTTTTAGCTGTGGAAATGGTGTCTTGATTATGTTTAAAGTCATTACTTGATAGACTAAAAATTTATGGAATAATAATATGATATTTAGTAGGTGGAGGAGCAGATGGGTTTTGCAGTAGTTTTTATTGGGGATCAAATTTGTCACCCAGTGAACATGAGGCATGGTTTGGATATATTTTTGTTTGCTTGAGGCAGGGACTACTGGCATCTAGAAGCAGTGGCCAGGGAGCCTACTGACCATGCTAAAATGCACAGGATAGTCTTCCCTCTCCCACACACATAAAGAATTATTCAGTCAAAAGTGTTAATATCACCAAGGTTGAGAACCACAGGTTAAAAGTAAAAAATTTTGTTTACTTTTGTGTATGCATGAAATTTACCATAGAAAATGTAAAAATTAAAGAGGAGGTGATTTGGGGGAGTTTAATTATGTCAGATAGTGATAATTGAGATTTTCAAATGTAACCTGTAGGATTCCCCTCATTAGAACTCACTCATAGAAATGGGCCAGTTATTAAATCAATTTAAGTTGTTCTACTCATCAAACTGTAAAAAATAATATTTATATTTCTAAGAAAAGATTTAAGCTCCCCAAGTTTTTTAAGCTAGCTAGATAAGTTTTGCTGAAATAGGAAAAGTAGGGGACCCTGTGATAAGTAAACCAATAAATGAAAATCTGGAACTTAAAATGAGATATTTTAAGAAGCAATAATTCACTTAATTAAATATGCCTTTCACTAGACTCACTGTACAATTTCTTTAAATGAAACTCTCTACTGCATTAATTTGAATTGATTTACACATATTTGACTAAAATGCAAATTTTCTGTAACTTGCAAGGGGTGTGAATAAAGTGTGACAAAACACTAGGTTTAAAATATGTTTAGTTATATACTTAAAATGTTTAGAAGTGAAACACTTGGATATCTTCAAGAAAACTCTCGAGTTAGAAGCTGCTTCAGAAGATCCTGTAGTAATGTAAAACTTTTAAAATGCCAAATTTAGGCAATTAAATTTCTATGGTAATTAAAAGCCCTAGAAAAGAGAAACAACCTAAAAACTTAGTAAGACAGGAGCAGTAAAAAGAAGAAAAATCAACATTTACTTATTTGTCAGTGAGAGCAGGTGGTATGATTCATGTCTATTCTGCTCTGATTGTGATATGGGTGAGAAAAGCAGGTCCCTATCTTTTCCTTTAAAGGAAATTTGATGTATTATGTTTTAAAATAGAGATTTAATTAGTAGAGGGAGATCTTCATGCTAACAATGACAATCAGAATATTTTTGATGAGATTTTGTCCTGATAAGACACTAACTCAGGAAAAGTGTCCACAGCCAAGCTCTTAGAACACTGAACTCAGCAAATAAAAATTTACTTACACATCTAACAAATGTTTACTGAGCACTTACATGTGTCAGGAATAGTTTGTCTCTTCACCACTTACAGTGAAGGAGAGATAAAATAAACTATTGAAAATGACTTAACGTCAAGTAGTGATATTTTTCCTAAGAATATTAAGCTATTAAGACAAATAAGCAATAAGAGGAAATGGGAAGTGGATAAGGATGTTATTTAGGATGGGATGTTGAGGGAATGTCTATCTGAGAAATTGACATTTCAATTATAAAAGGAAAAAGCCATGTAAGGAAAGAACTTTCAGGAAGATAGCAAGAATGGCACGCTGAAATAGGAATTTGCTTGGCATGAACTAAAAGAGTAAAGAGGCCAGTGTGGCCAGAACATTGTGAGAGAAAATGGAAAAAAAATGAGTTGAGAAGTAGCCAGGAGCTTTGGATTTATTCTAAGTGTATAATGGGAGCTATTAAGTGGTTGGGAGAAGGACAGCAGCATGATCTGATTTGGGTTTAAAGGGGTCATTGACTGCTGTGCAGAGGATGAACTTGATTGGGCCAGATTACAAATGCAATGCAGTAGTCCAAGAAAGATATGCTCAATGGTCTTCTGAATCAGCATAATGCCATTGGTAGTATTAAAAATGGTGACTCGGGATATATTATTTTGAGGGTTTTTGTTTATTCATTAAAACAAGAAAAAAAAAGAATTAAAGAGGACTCTTAAGTTCTTTTGCCTAACATAAGGAATAGTGGAATTATTTTGTGGAAAACTAAAGAAGAAAAGCTTTAGATAGAGGGGGAAATGTTCTGTGTGAAGGCAGATAAAGTGTGAAATGCCTTTTAGATATGAAGCAGAAATGTGAGAAGGCAATTGGATATGTGGGTAAACAATTCAAGATAAAGATCAAAATCAGAGAGAGAGATACTTAGGATTCATCAGACTACAAATAGTATTTTTAATGGAATCTGATGAGTTAAGGCTATAATAACAAATTCTAGATGATGAGAAAAGGCAGTGAAACCACACATCTTCACTGATTCTAAAACGCTATGTAATAAGTAAAATGTAGTGGTGAGGTGATGGTAGGAGGCATTTGAAAATAAACGTATCGGGGCTGTCCATCTTCGAAGATACACAGTGACTGTCTCTAACACGGAGGCAGAGTGATTGACTTCAATAGAAGGGCTTAGAACTGGGTGAGTGACAACTTAGTCTGAGCTCATTATTGTCTTCTGTGAATTTAAAGGTTACTTGACTAGTTTTGGAGCGTTACCTTGAAACAACGGCAGATAGGGCAGGGTCCAGGGAAAAACAAAGGCAGGTGGAACATAGGGGCAGACACGGCAATTTAAGCAGCCTCACCACAGGAACCCACCAAGCAGAAATTATAAAATGATTCTGGACTCAAAGCAGGAGGCACGGGAAGCAGGGGAGGGCCTGCAGTCACAACGTGTAGGGACGCATAGAAACAGAGCAGGTTCAACACAGGGACAGAGAAAGAACACAGAAATGGGAAGGTCAGGTCCGTTGCTGGGCAAGAACAACTGAGGGCATCAATCAGGTGACGACACAGGTAGACATAGAGCAGGTTTGTAGCAAATGTATACCCCCGGACCACAAGGCTTTAATGGGAAGCCCATTATTTGGTCCCCCTCCCCTTTCAGGGAGTCTGAACCTGCTTGTAATACATTTTCCACACTTTTGCTTAATTGTCCTGGTCCACGGAGCTCATTCTTTGGCGTCACAAGATGCGACCCCTGGAAAAACACCTCAGCTCACCTTTCTGGTTATCAGTAGGTTGGAGACTCAGCTGGAAACTAGATTTCTTTTGCTAAACTTCTGTTTGGCCTTCAGACCTTCTCTCCAGCTTTCTCTGATTGGCTCCATGCCCAGGAGGCAGATCTGTAAGAGCTATCTCAATGACCCTCCTCACTGTCTCTCTACATCCTATCATATCTGATCTCTCAGGAGCATTGGCTGGAGATTAGAGGAAAGAAGAGGACTAAGTAAGCCTGTTCCCTATAGATACACAACTGAGCCGGAATCCCCCTTCCTATGATGTGGGTCCCACATTCTTGTCTTCTGCCTCCATACATCCTCACTTAGTGAAGCTGAAAATCAGAACTTGAGGAGATGTGAAGAACTTACCCTCAGGTACATTTATACCCCAAGGTCATTCTTCTTCAGCTATTTTTTTTTACAGGATTAAGAGGATTCAGTAACACCTTTAGTTTTGAAAAAATTAAAAGCTGGTGGGACCTCATGACTTAGGTCAGCTCTAAATAATGGAGGGCAAAAATCTTTAGGTTTCCTGCTAGATTGTCATTTGAGATTCCTAGAAGAGTTTTGAGGACGGAACTCTTCATATGGCATATGTCATATGTTGTATTTCTTGGAAACCTGACGGTAGCATAGGTGTTAAAAGAAGTTGAGTAATCCCAGTGAAAACCATTAATTTTTTTTGTGAGGAAACACATCATTCCCAAGGGGCTGCTGGTGACCTTCTCCCATCTCTTACCTACTTTATTAGAGAAGCTGAGATTTCTAAGGACCTGCGACCTTTTCCTGAAACTTCTAACATTTACTTTAGGAAAGGGCAGTTCTCTTCACATGCCATCTTTTGGAACAGCAATATGCAGAGCAACAAAGAGAAAAGTTTGTTATTTTATCTTCTGAACAGAGAGAATGAATAATAGGCAGGTGACAGTGGGGTGTGTAACAGGCAGGTCTAAGAAGAAACCAAAATGTTTCACTCCAGAGATTTGAGAATTTCAGTTTGAGTTCTCCCACCCAAAGGGGAAAATGTTAATGAATGTACATCATTATTAAAATGACATAAGATTATTGTAATGATTTAGTCATTCGATGTAGATGGGACAAAAAAAGAAAACGAACAATCCTGAGAGGAGTAATATCTTTAGTTGTACCGAGAGGTGAGCTGTGTGTCATTAAATATCAATAGATTCATCTGAGAAGATAAAAATAGATTTACCTTTATATTATCAGTGCAGAGACTAAAAAAAAAAAGCACTAATAAAAAAGAGCTGCCTGCTTCAACCAGCCACAGCTGAATGCCATACAAGAGGCAGAGCCAGGCAAGCTGTCTCTGCAAAGTTATTGACACTGTTAGACTCGCTGTCAGGTCCTTCATTACATCCAACCTCTAACAATATGAAAACATTTATATTTCATCCTTGTCACCATCACCATGCTCTCTTCACAATATAAGCTCTCTTAGTTTTCTTTCATTTATTTTGAGATGTGTATATGAACATTGCCAATGTAGATATTTCTAGTTCTTATCATTCTCCTGACCAGAGAGGGATTCCCTGGGTCAAGCAAAGGAGTTTCCTGTAGTTCACCAGGTACATGTCATGTCTCATTTTCCTCAGATACTATCTTTCAAGGAAACTTTCATTCTCAGCCACCTTCCCTCCCTCATACATTTTCTTTGCCCTTCCTTGATCTCTCTCTCTCTCTCTCTCTCTCTCTCTCTCTCTCTCTCTCTCTCTCTCTCTCTCTCTCTCCTCCTTACCTCCCTTGCCATAAAGAGAGACTTGGATTGAGATTGGTATCTTCTACAACTCTGTAATCAGAGTGAGGCACATGCTGCATATTACATAAATGTGAACAGATGGGCAAGTGGACTGAGCATATTGACCCATGATTTACTAAGAGAAAAAAAGATAAAATAATGCATTGATGCATATAAACTATTGCTATTGTCTACCAAAGTAAATATGTATTGCACCAGCACAGTAAATCTTTAAACACCAGAGGTGTTAAAACATTACAAAGATTTCCTGAACTCTATCTATAGTATTCTTGCTATAATTTAGAAAGTATGCACGTCTATATGTTCAACTAAATGTAGCTGCTTATCTAGGAAAAAAGAAAAGAGCATGGGGTTTTGGTGGGGAGAAATAGTGATGTCTCATTTATGCATTTAGCCTAAGAAGAATGTACAGAATAGAAACCTTTGTCCATTCCACCCCCAAAACTAGGAAGGCTAATTAATTTAGAGATTGTGGACACATGCACTTAGATTGGAGAAACCTTTTGGGGATCAGATGTGCCCATCTGTGGTCCAGTACTTAAAAATGGGGTCTGTTAAAGAAATCCTTGTGCAAGTGGTTCATTGAGGAATGCTTTCAAGAGAAACCTGAGTAACAGGGCAGGAGAAGAAGCTATGCAAATATGTGGTTTCGGGAGACATAAAACCCAGATTTAATCCTACTGGGAGTTCTGGCACGTGCATGTCGCTACGCTCCTGGGCTGTTATGGACTCCATCAGTTAATCATTGGCTACTTACTGGTGGCCCTTGGAAAAAGTAGGTCATAATCTCCTAGCCATTGCCCTGTCACTGCCCTGTAGCTCCAATTAGCCTCCAGAGAAGAGTGCAGGTTTGAAACATTAGCAGCCAACACAGTAACAGCTGAGGCATGGGAGAACAAACCAGGGTGACCTGGGGGTGTTAATTGCATTTCTATAGGAACATTTTACAGGTCAATTTAACTCAACAATGATTGGGCATTTACTATTTTCAAGAAATAGTCGTGGGTGATGCAGAGATTAATAAAGAATATATGACTTCCATCTTCAAGGTGTCCCCATTGCAATAAATGAGACAAATATTTACTCAACTATTCAACTACAATCCGGTTTTCTCTAGATATTATTTTTCAGTGGGTGAAAGAGGCTAAGTTAACATTAACAGTAAAAATTGTGCTGGCTTATGTGGCATTTCTGTAGCTTGATCTAAGTTTGCTCTGAGAGCTGTCAAGGGCTGAGTCACAAAGAAGTCAGATTCACTTTTCCTGTCTACCCTCAATTGAAAGGGTATTACATTAAATCCCAGGGTTTTAAAACCCATCTGATGACACCCAACTCTGTATCTCAAACTTGACCGTCTTCCTTTAACTCTAGGGTTATGAATCCAAATGTTTACTGCACATCTCCCTCTTGGGTACCTAAAACTTCCTAAGTTCAGAGTAGAACTTCATTTTTGCTCCCCACAGCTACTTTTTCTGCAAATTTCCCCATCTCAGTAAATGACAACTCAAAATTTCTGGATACTTAGACTGAAAACTTAGATTCACCCTTAATTACTTTCTTTTTGTAATACATCAATAAACCATGCCCATTCAACCTTTTTAATATGTAGAATCTGAGCACTTTTATATTTTTTTACCTCCGCTAACTACTATCACCCTGGTCTATGAGCCACCAGCTATCAGTTCTTTCCTGGATTATGGCTAGAATACTAAATGGTCTCTACTAATTTTCTTGAACCCACTGCTCCCTTCCCTCACACATGCATATATAATCCTTCTCACCAAAGCAGCCAAAATGAGTGGTTCAAAACATAAGCTATATCATATCAGTCCTCTGCTTTTATTATTTCACTTGAAGAAAAAAACAAAATCATATATAGCCTACATGGCACTGTATAATTTGTGCAACTAGAATATCTATTAAAATGGGCCATAGGGAATTCTTTGGGAAAAAATGTTTGGAAACTGTGTTTTAACTTGTCCCTAAGACATTCTATAAGTTGGTACTCAAAAAAATGAAACAGTGTTAGAACTAGAAATCTGGAAATTATGGACATATGACCTTGTATTCATAATGATGAGAGTGACTATTATTTCTTTGTGGAAAAATAAGTCAGAAGATAAGAAGTTTGACCCAGAACTCAGGAGCTTCAGTGTTTGATGGTCATATGAACATTGAAAGGACTGCTCAGAACATAGAGAAGTAAATTCCAGAAAAGTAATCAAGAAGGTGTAGTGTTATGAAAGGTATGAGTTATGTAGAAGAATGAGACCTAGTCTTTAATTTTAAAAACTATTAATTACACTCCTATATGTGTGAGCTAATTCAATAACTGAACTTATTTTAGTACTGGATGTGTTTTTAGTCATTGAAGATTTTAAACAAATTTAAATAAGTTAGATTATTATTATTCTATATGTTGTGTGGTAATTACAAGCTCAAATATTTATAATAATAATAATTATATACTTACTGAAGGCTCATTGCATTGGACCTCCCTCAGCAGTTCCTATTTTCATCTTTAGGACCATTTTTTTAAAAAGAAGAAAAACTTTGAACATATCTATAATTTTTATTTTGATGCCTATTTCCAAATAATTTTAATTACCTTAGCATTCTTACATTTTCTGTAGGGAGAAAAATAATTATAATATTTGGCCTAACTAACATTTGATTTCTTGACCATTGAGTTACAGATTATTAAGGTTTACACTATGTACAAAATATTAGAAAATTTTGTATATACTTTGAAGTAAAAATGAATGAGCACTGAAACTTGAGTAAGATCATTATCATAGAGTTAAGGTCATATATCTTCTATAGTTGTAATGAGGATTAAAAGAGATAAATTATTAAAATATATTTGCTAGAGAATAAAACATTAACTAAGTGTAAATTATCCATTCATCAAATAGATATTGCAATTATGTAGATCATACTCTGATGAGCAAAGACATATCCAAGAATAAATATGACTAAGGCTCTTTCCTCAAGATGGCCTTATTCTGGTGTTGGCAGACCAGAGTTATTTTAGCACAGTTGGAATACACTAAGTATAAAACTCAGGTGGTGGGTTCCTTAAAGACAAAGAATCCTTCATTCTTCGTGTTCACTTTAACTTCTTCAGTGCTCGTGGTACTTGTGGTATATAACACATTCAATTAATGCTTTTTGAATAAATTAATAAGTGATAAATAAAATTCAGTAAATGAAAATAGTTTGAAAAATGTAAAATTATATTCAAATGTAAAGAAACAACAGTGTAATGGGTTTCCAAAGAAAGGAAAAAATCACTTTTTAATAAGAGGAAACAATTAAGCTCCAGAGAGAAATAGCATTTGACTGAAAATTTTAGATTGGGTAAATTTTAACAAGTAGATTATGATGTTTTTATATTTTTTATTTTAAGATGGAGACTGATGAAAGCTAAGGTACAAAACGGTTGGCAAACACAAGCATTTTAATGTTTTGCAAGCATTAATATATATTATTGGATAACTTTAGAAAACAAAGTTGTTTTAATATAGGTTTAGACCAGAACATGGTAGATAATCATAATGTAAGCTAAAATCACAATTTAAAGGAAAGCTGTTTTTGAACAATTGAGTACACTATGAAATATGAAATGGTGCATTTAATCAACTAGTCATGCTGTGGTGAAAATATAATTTGATTAAAAGTTAAGACATTTTAAATTAGTCATATTGGATAATTAGAAAAATAACATTGACTAAATGTCTAAATAGAAACTCTCACTCCCACTGGAAAACCTATTAAGGAAAAAACTATAAACTATGGATAAATGTTTGCTATTTGTCACTGTTTAAATAACTACCGCATTGACTGAAATGTTTAAAGAACTAAATATTTTTCCACAGTTGCAGCCACCCAGTGAGTTGCTAACAGTTAGACAAAGGCAACCTTAAGAAAACGTATTTATCAAGACACCCCATGGAGTTCCAGTCATTAGGAGTTCAACTCCAAATGGATATTTCCCTCGGGCTGTACAATTTTGTTTCAGAAAAAAACACACCCTAAGGGAATTAAACTTCCCTTTTCTTTTTAATTGATTTGGGTTTATAGTTATTCAATCATTTTGATGTTCAATAAACTTTTATTAAACTTAGGTGTACCTCACACAAACCCAGGCACTATAGAAGTAAACAAGATGAGTTTTCACACTATTATAATAAATACTTAAAATATAAACATTACATCTTCCCTGCTGGCAGAGAAACTCAGAGGGACTCTTTCTAATTATTTATACAGGATATATAAAATCTTTCTTCATTTTGCCCATTTTAATTCCAGTGCCAGAAACATGCAAAGCAGCAACTAAACATAAAATTATGATCAGCATCACCATCCATTTACTTTAAAGATGAATTAGGTAGAAAATATAAACATACCATATTCAAATCTAGCAATAATCTTCCTTGCTTTCCTAAACTTTTGCAAGCACCTTAAATTTAGCTGACTTCTGGGCTGGCCATTCTCAATCAGTTGATTCTTACTTAACCTCAGTTTGGTTGCCACTCCCCTTAAACTTACCAAGAAGTATGTTCTTGATTATTTGGGGGAGCTTTCTATAGGGACAAGTAATCATTATTTATGTATATACACCATAGACTCTGCTAGCCATACAATGGGGGTCATCCAATTAGAGAAAGTGTTATGAAATTTGGCCCTGAATTAGCTGAAGTGATCAGTTTAACCACTCAGCCCTATGTTCAAGTTAGCATCAAGTCACTGTGTATGGCTATTTGGATGATGATCTTACCCTAGTGAATTGTCCTTGCTGGCCAGTGTAGAGTCTGTGCAGTTGCTAATGCATTCTGCTGTACCTGGCTTGATGTCTTAGGCCAAGGGAAAAAGACCACACACAAACCTTAGAAATGTCGGGACAAAAACTGAAGGAAAAACCCACTTCGGTTTCCAAGGTAGACTCTGCTAGTTGATGGAATTTAAGATGGTGGGGTCTGGGAACTTAGAAAGCATGTTTATGGTCAGTACTACAGGTTGGTCTCATACTGAGGCTTGGAGCACTGCTGTTAACAGCCTTAATCAAATGATCTCTGAGACAAATTTAATAGGTTTCGTTCCAGCCTCTGTTAGTCAAATTAGTCCAAGTGACCAACGGCGTACAGTATTTACGGGAAATTCACCAGAAACCAAGATATTGGCCATTCTTTACCTTAAATGTCAGTTAGACTATCTGGCATGATTCAAGGCTCCTGGGCATACAAAACACACTTCTGTCAGGCATGACATTCCCAGGTCTTAGAGATTATCTCTCAGAAGCCAAGGTTAAGTTCTTTACTATACAATATCTTACTTCACTGTGTGATTGATTCTTCTCTCCAATGTTATGACCCAGAGCACTTAGTCACCTATGATTATGAAAATTAGTCATCTAATATAGGACAATTCTGGTGATAAAAAATCATCTTTAAAGATGGAGCCATTTCAACTTTGGAAAATAACTTATTACTAGAGGCCTGGTACATGAATTCGTGCACCAGTGGGGTTCCTTGGCCTGGCGTGCAAGATAGGGCCAAAAGTGGCTCTCAGACATCCCCCCAAGGGGTCCCAGATTGCAAGAAGGTGTAGCCCAGGCCGAGGAACTCCACTGGTGCATTATTGGGACTGGGGAGGGACATGGAAGGTTGGCCCACCAGGGAGGGATTGCAGGAGGGCTCCAGGGCATGTCTGGCCCCTTTCTCTCAGTTCCAATCAGCAAGACCCCAGCAGCAAGCTAACCTACAGGTTGAAACTTTTGCCCCTTGGTGGTCAGTGCACATCATAGCAACTGGTCGACCGGTCAACTGTCTGTACCCTGATTGTCAGTGCATGTCATAGTGAGGGTTGAGCAGCCTTAGCATATCATTGGCATATTATGCTTTGATTTGTTGAACAACCAACTGGTCAAATGGACACTTAGCATATTAGGCTTTTATTACATAGGATTATTTACTTTGAGACTTCATATAACAAAGGATATTCACATCCTTTTAATTTACCACCAAGCTGTCCATGTCATAATTGCTAATTAAAATATGCTAAACAAATAAAAGGGCACATTGTATTTTTGCTCTACCATGAACCAAAACCAAAGTTCACAACAAGGCATGCATAACAACAAGTATGTGAGTGGACAAGGGATGCCTTCTTAGATAAACCAATGAGGAATGGAAGAGCTTAGAAACAGGATATTTTCTGATAGGTATATACCATAGCTTATGTGAAAAGTATGCTATCAACTGTATCCTACTGATAGCTAGAGAAGTGATAAATCAGGGGCAAGACAAGCAAAATAAAATTATGGAATCTCATACTGCCTTCAAGATGGAGAAGGATATATGATGGATAGTTAACCTTTCGAATAGAAGGTAAATAGAATGTATTTATTCTTACTGGTACTTTGGTTTATGATGAAGTTTATTGAAAAAGATGTTTTTCTCCTCTTTAACCCAATTTACAGAAAATAAAATTGAGATTATGAGAATGGTCTTTGGCGTAACTAATGAATTCACCTGCATCCACGGGCCAGTGGAAAAGCCAAAAGCATTGTGAGCATTGAGAGGATAAACTGGTAATCCGGCTGCCAATAACCTTAACAATCCACTTCGTTTTCCTACTTCAGTTTACTCAGTAGATTCAATATTGCAACTCTCTAGAATGTTAACAAAATACCTGCAGAAAGATGCCAGCATTACACGGATTGTTTTTGAGACTTCCTCATTTCCATTTTTTCAGAAGTTAATTTTGTTTCAGATTTTTAATGTCTTAGAATTTTAGTATTCTTGGAATTTTCAAGTTTTATTTTCTTGTCTTTGACAGAGAGGGTAAAATTTGTAACTCATTTTAAATCAAATCTAAATTATGACCATATAGATCTTACATTTAAATCATCCCCATACATATCTGAAGAATTATAAACCCACCTGTCCCATATAAGAGACATGGAATTACATTATTATAATCAAGGCAAACTTCATGTAAATTAGAAATGTGTTGTTACATTTATATGTTGTTTTGATAAACTATGATTTTTAATTATTATTCAATTTTTAAAAAACCTGGTTATATTATATGATTTCTTGTGGCCTCTGTAAATAACTTTAGAACTAGATATGATTAAATAAATGGATCAGAGTTTACCCTACAAATTGAATAAACGAGTTTGTCAGTTCTCTGATTCTGGAAATAAAGCAGGGGTTTAAATTATTTAGTGATTTTTATCCATGTATATTTACTAAACAATCTATGGTCATGACAGAAAAGAATAGTTAATAGTGAACAAAATAATTAACTGCATTAAAAAATACTTATTTTAAAAAAATGCTATCTAATAAAAGCATAATATGCAAATTAGTCATCACTCCATCACAAAAGATGGCTGTGCCCATAGCCACAAGATGGCAGCACCCAGTCCTCCTCAGCCCTGCAACTGAAGTGGCCAGGCCTGTTAGCCAGGCAGGTGGCAGGGGAGGGGAGGTGGGGGGAGGGGCAGAGGCAGCAATCACAGGGATCTGGGCAGAGGCAGAGGCGGTGATCATAGGGACCTGGGCAGGGTCAGAGCTGGTGATCAGAGGAGTCTGAGGGTCCTCTGCCCAGGCCTGCATCCATAGGCCAGAGGCTACAGCCCTAGGTAGAGGTGGATCTGGGATTAAAGGGGCAGGGGTGGAGCCCTAAATAGGAGTGAACTACAGAGGAAACACCTTTTCTTACCACTCATTGGCTAAGCTCCCTGTATGCCACTGGTAATATTCTTAGTAACGTGGGTAATAAGAATCCCAAGAGGATAATGCTCAGTGGATAATGCCTTGGACTGCTGACTGCAGGGTCTGGGTTCAATTCTGACCAAGGGCATGTACCTAGTTGCAGGCTCCTCCCTGGCCTGGGCCCAAGTCAGGGCTCATGCAGGAGGCAATCAATTGAAGTGTTCCTCTCACTTTGATGTTTCTGTCTATCTTTCCCTTCTCTTCTACATTCTCTAAAAATCAATGAAAACATATCCTCAGGGGAGGATAAAAAAAGAGAAAGAAAGAAATGTCATATCCTATGAAAGACACATCTTGAAAATGCCTAAATAAAGTTGTCTTTTTTTCATGGTGAAGGGACTGAAGTCCATGTTGATGAAAACAGCTGATGGCTGGGGTGACTGACAGTGGCTGCAGAAGTGGGGTGACGGGGCTGGTGGCTTCCCCTGATTAGCCTGGTTGCCTCCCACAAAGGGAGGCCAGACTGTGGCTTAGGCCCGCTCCCCAGGGGGAACAGGGAGCGGGCCTAAACCATCAGTAGGACACCCCCTGAGGGCTCCCAGTATGTGAGAGGGAGCAGGCTGGGCTGAGGAAGCCCCCCAAGTGCATGAATTCCATGCACCAGGCCTCTAGTAAAATATATTCATGTACAGTTCTTTCCCAATTTTCTTATTGTGGTATTATATACATGAGAAAGTATACAATCTTAACTATTTTTAATTATCCAGTTAAGATGTATTAATTCATATTGTTGTAACAGCCATCACTATCACCACCAATCTCTAGAACTCTTTCATTTTGCAAAACTTTATACTCATTAAAAAATACTTCCATTTCCTTGTCCTCCTTGCCCTTGCCCAACCATCATTATACTTTCTGTCTCTATGGTTTTGACTATTCTAGCTACTCTATATAAGTAAAATCATAAAGTATTTGTCATTTCATTGTTGGCTTATTTAACTTAGCACAATGTCACCCAACGTTCATCCATGTTGTAGCATATGTAGAATTTCCTTAATTTTTAAGGCTGCTTAATAATCCCTTGCATGCATATATAAAATTTTACTTACTCATTAATATGTGGATGAGCATTTATGTGCTTTTTACATTTTATCAATTTTGAATACTGCTGCTGTGAACATGAGTATAGAAATTTCTCTTCCATATTCTTCTTTGAATCTTTTGGGTATAAACCCGAAGTGGAATTGCTGAATCATATGGTAAATGTTTCAATTTTTTGAAAAACTACCCTGATGGCTTCCACAGTGGCCATAGCATTTTACATTCTCACCAACAGTGCCCAAGGGTTCTAGTTTCTCCATATTTCTAAAATGCTTGTTATTTTCAGGATTTTTACTTGTTTGTTTTTAGACTAACCATCTTAATGTCACCCAGAAGGTTTCCATGCTGGGATCTGGGACTTTTCACATGTCAGGTGACTTGCAGGTTCTTAACTCACTGAAGAAATATTTCAAGAAAGAGTCAGAGTGAGAACAAAACAAGTGTTATTCAGGTAAAGAAGAAGAAAGAGGCCAGGGGCGTAGGTGCCACTGTGAAAGAAGAGAAAAGTGGAAGTCTGATTGGAAATGGACCAATTCTTAAATTGAACATGTGATCAGTTCTTGGGATTTTACGTATTTCCAAAGTGGGTTGTCTCCAAGCTTTGTTGTGCCAAACTCTGACTCCACTTCTGCTTGGGAAGGGATCTTTTTCCTATACTAGAGGCCTGATGCATGAAATTCACGTACTGGGGGTGTCCCCTTTACAATCTGGGACCCCTCAGGGGATATCTAACTATGGATTTAGGCCTGATCCGGCAGTCAGACATCCCTCTCACAATCCAGGACTGCTGGCTTCTAACTACTCACCTTCCTGCCTGCCTGATTGCCCCTAACCTCTTCTGCCTGCTAGCCTGATTACCCCCTAACCACTCCCCTGCTGGCCTTATTGACACCTAACTGCTCCCCTGCCAGCCCAATTGCCCCCCAACTGCCCTACCCTGCAGGCCATCTTGTGACAATGTGGGGGTGGCCATCTTGTGATGGCGTGGGGGTAGCTATCTTGTGATGATGTGGGGGTGGCCATCTTGTGATGATGTGGGAGCAGCAATCTTGTGATCTGAGGGCATGAGGGTCAATTTGCATATTATCTTTTTATTATATAGAATGGTCTACTGGGGCAGTGTCATGGAGTTCATGGAACGACTCTCCCAAAGTCGTTCCATTCATGGTTTCACTTTGCATATAATGATGGTATAATGAGCTTTGGGTCTTTCTCTGGTCAGTTTTTCCTCCATCTTTAATCAGTCTGGCTCTAATTGTTTTTTGTTATTTACCTTCCCAACCGTGATTGGTTATCTTTGGTTATTTAGGATAGACTCTTATGATTTATTAGCTGGATGTTAATTGCTCAGAACTTCTTTTATGAAAATATAATAGTTCCCAGACTCAACTTCCCCAAATTTTACTCTCCATAATCTGTCAATAATTGTTATCAAAAATTATTTTTGAAATTTTTGCAACCCTAATTTTTCAGTTAGATATTTATTATCTTTTACTTCTCTCAATGATATAGGATTTATTTAAATCACTTATCACAAATATATACACACAAAAACACAATATTTCTTCACCCTTTTTTCTATTAAGTTTATAGTATCAATTTTATTTATAGAAATATGCAAAGTTTACATTATTAATGCTTAGTAAATATTTTCACAGCTGAGTCAGGTATTAGACTAGAATTTAATTGTATTTTTCATGTGACGTCTTGGTTCCCTTGAAATTAATAATAAGGCATTTTTTCATTTGTTTAATTTCTTAAGAACTTTTTTCAAACTAATTCTCAAATTAGTTTAGAAACATAAATCTTTAAGAAACATTTGCTGACTCCTTACTAGATTTCTAGGTAGTTCTCTGAGAATCTAGGTTATAACAGTATCCTATTCAGAGCTCCCTGACTATTTGAAGCACATATTCTGGCTTGTAAAATAAATAATGAGAAATATTATAATAAATAAATATACTATCTATAATGTTTAAAGGTCTAGAAGCTTTGAGCGGGGATAGATAAGGTAGAGTATGATGGGTGGGATGCATATTTTATTGTAAATAGAGAGTTAGAGCAGGCCTCCTTGGAAAGGTAACATTTGACAAGACATTAAAGGAGGTGAGAGCTTATAAAGTACCCAATATGGAAACTTCCCTGGTATGTTGGAGAAATATGTGCAGCAAGAACTGAAGAAGTGAAAAGGTGAGGGGTAGGAGGTGAAGTTGGAGAAGAAATGGGGCCCACTTAAGACTTTGACTTTTAGGGCTTTAACAGAGAATTGATAATATCTGACCTCTGTTTCAAAAGGGTCTTCTTGGCTCCAGTGTTGAGAATAGTGGAAACTGTGTGAATTGTGTGGGGGAGGAGGACAGAGGTGAGCAGGGTAGGACAGGCAGGAGAGTTAAGAGGCAAATATAGGGAGTCAATTGAAATAGTTGGTGGCTCCGTTGTCACACACATCTAGAACTCTAGAGGCTTTGTGGGTTTTTTTAACTATTATAACAGGGCTCCCTGCCTTCATCCAGAAGACTGAATAAATTGCTTAATATATTCGTTCATACTGGATTGCTTTCATCATCATCCACAGGATGCCCTTTACAAGCAATAGATGCCCTATTTACTATACAAAGTTGTCTTCTTTCTGACTACTTCATTTTGGCTGAGCAATATTTTAGTAGATTCACAAAAAAAAGGAAGCATGGAGAGTAGTTTTTTATTTTATTTTATTTTTTTGAGTGCTTGAGAGTTTTAAAATGTTTTTATTTCAGCCTCACATTCAATAGATACCTTGATTGAGTAAATTGAGAATTGACTCCCTTTAGAATTTTTTAAGAAATAGTTCCTTGCACTATGGCTTCCAATGTTGAATTTTCATATCAGAGCAACGGGATCTTTTATGAGTCCACCTACCCCCCACCTGTCTTCTTGCCTATTTTGCTTTTCAAGTCTGGAACTTTTTTTTTTTTTTTCATCTCTTGGAACTGTTCTTATGTTACTTAGTCTTTAATAATTCTCTTTATGTTTTGCCATTCTGTATGGAACTTCTGTTATTTTGATCTTCCTATTTTATAATTATTTAATTATATGTTTCATATTCTGGGAAATTTCCTCAACTTTCTTTCTAGCCCTTCAATTGGACTTTTGTGTTTTTTTTCTCTGATATCAAGTTAATTTCTAAGAATTTCTTTTGTTCTCTGAATATTCCTTTTTTAAGATATACTATTTATTACCGAGTCTTTAATGCCAGCCTGACATCACACTGGATATCCTAATCCATTCACTTTTTCTCATCATTGATGAGTGAACTCCTCAAATTTCTAAGACTCTTACTCCCATAATTATGTTCAACTGAACTCATGATTCCTGTTTTACCAAGAAAAAGGGAAAAAAATAAGATTTTAAAAAACTATTAGTAATACATTTAATCAGATACCACCATTAATTTTGCCTGCCATCTATAATATAGATGAATTACCCATGCTTCTATCAAAGACTCCCTCTCACATATGCAAAGATACTACTCCAGCAATTCTCAAACCTTCTGCCTATATAACTTTTCATTCTCCACAGGATCATACTTATCAACATATTATCACACTACTAGAGGCCTGGTGTACAAAATTTGTGCGTGGGGTGAGGGGGGGTTCCCTCAGCCCAGACTGCACCCTCTCCAATCTCGGACCCCTCGAGGGATGCCCGACTGCCGATTAAGGCCCAATACTGGGGATTGGGCCTAAACCCTCAGTCAGATATTCGTCTCACAATCTGAGACCACTGGCTCCTAACTGCTCACCTACCTGCCTTCCTGATCGCCTCTAACTCCCCCCCCCCCGTTGGCCTGATCACCCCTAACTGCCCTGCCCCTGCCAACCTGGTTACCCCTTATTGTCCCCCAACCGGCCTGATCTCCCCTTAAGGCCTCCACTGACAGCCTGGTCACCCTCAACTGCCCACTGCCAGCCTGGTTTCCCCAAACTGCCTCCCCTGACAGCCTGGTCACCCCTATCTGCTCCCCCTGCCAGCCTGGTCACCCCAAACTGCCTCCCATGCTGGCCTGATTACCCCCAGCTCCCTCCCCCCACCAGTCTGGTCACCCCTTACTATCACCCTCTGCCAGCCTGGTTGCCCCCAACTGCCCCCCTGTGGGCCTATTGGCCCCACACAGCCTGCTGCTCTGTCATTTGGTCGCCTCCACTTGCCCCCTTGCCGGCCTGGTTGCCCCACACAGCCTCTTCAGTCATTCGTTCGGTTGTGATGGTTGCTTAGGCTTTTATATGTATAGATAATTGACCCCATCTTAAAACATCCTGGTTATACCTTACCTCCTCCTCCTACTGACCATGCATTTTCTTTGTTTTTAAAGAAAAACATGCTGTAAAATTTGTCTATACTCATTGCTCTATTTTTTTTCTTAACTTGTTACCATTTAAGTTAAGTCATTATTGCTAATAGGTCACATTGTGCACATATTACAACTGCTCTCTTCACATTGTCAATAGCGTACATTTTGCTCACCCCAATGGTCAGTTCTTAGTTCTCATCTTAATTGACCTGTCATTAGCATTTTACAGCATGCTTATTCTGTCCTCCATGATTAACTTGGCTTCTAGGATGTCACATTTTGTAGTAATTGTGCCTGATAGGTTCTTATTAACATTTTTTAATGATTTTGCCTCATTTCCCTAAGGATCTTAACATTGTGGTGTATGAAGGCTCAATCCATTGTTCTCTTTACTTGTACTCACTCCATGAGTGATTTCATTCAGTTTTGTGACTTAAAATAGCCTCTATCCTTTGTTGCTTTCTTATCATATATCTGTAGCCTTGACCTCTCACTTGAACTCCAAACATTTTATAAATAATTGCCACTTTCACATGTTCACTAGAATGCCTATTAAACATCTCAACTTGATATTAAAACTTAAATTTTTGCT